>JAKXYG010001511.1:0-127500 GCA_025895645.1 Cardicola forsteri
TTCAGTTCCCAGTGGTACAGAGCTTGATTTGGACCTGAGTGAGCATGGGTTTAAATCCCGCAACCTGAACCAAAATGCGAGCTCAAGTTCGGTTTTGCTAAAATGTCCACTGCTGAATGATATTTCCTGTAAAACATTCGAAATAGTAAACGTAACATTAGAAAAATAGTAAATAAAATCTCACTTCTTTACTATGTAGGTTAGATTATTTTAAAAAATAACGAATATTGAGTATAAAACGGAAAATGCCATTAATATTGCAAATGTGCAAAATACAACTCTGTACTATTGGCATTAAAATTAAACAATTATTTGGATTATATAAAAATCGAATTACAAAAAATATTTCTTCTAAATCATAATTAAATTTTTATATTTTTTATGTTATTATTATTTTGTATAAATTGAGTATTTTCAAATTTATCAAACATTTTTTAGTTTTAATCCAACTTTATTTTGCAAATATGCATTAAATTTGTAATATATCACTCTTATAGTATATTGCCGATGTGGTAGAGTTGGTAAAGTGTTAGAATCAAAATTGAATAAGCATGGGTTCGTGCTCTACAGCCAGTACGAAATACATGCCCATGTTTAGGACTTCGCTAAATATCCACTTCCTAAGAAATGTTTTTTTGTGAAACATTCAATCAGTGAAAATAATTTAATTAAATGAACATAATTATAAATAAAAAATGTTTATCTCCAATATAACCAATCTCAAACCCATGCTAAAAAAAAACAAGGTTTAAACATTATGAAGTGCTATATTATAAAACAAACCGTTAGTAATTACAAAAATCTGAAATGTTTATCTAATTTCCTACGTTACCCTTCAAACAAAAAATTAGTAAACTGAATTGAGTTAAAACAATTGTTTAATTATTATTCACTCCTAAAACTCTGTTATTCATGAAATTATTCAAACATTTACGTTAGTATTAAATCATCAATAATAGTTTATTGTTTTGTATTACAAGTCTAATGTTTAAAACCAAAAGCAATAAATTTAAATTTTGCTATTTAATAAGTATTATATTTCTAAAAAAAGAAATATTCTTAACACTCAACTGATCACGTTGTCGTTTTACTAAACAATTTTTGCATTTAATAAGCGTAATCCATTATTAAATAAAAGGTTATTAATAATAATTGTAAGAATTTTAACTTTCCAAAGTTTATTTATTAATTTTAATTATTTTCACTGCTTTAAAATGTTTAAAAAACAATTTTATTAAGTTAAACTATACGATATTAATTTATAAACGAATTGCGAGCAAGTGTGCGTAAAAAATAAATGTATATTTTACCAAGCTTTTAATTTTATTGCTGTTCTTAAATAATGTTTAATATTTTTTTATTATAATTTTACTAATAATTTTTATGCAATCTAATGTAATTCTTACAATTTTTACGTTTTTTAATAATAGTTTAATTAATTGTAAGTTTTTTATTTTAATTTTTATAAAATAAATTTAATTTATTTTATACCTTGGGGTAAAAATAATTTAATATGTCTAATGTATATATTTTTAGATGAAAATTATTATACCTATTATATCTTTAGTTACTCCTTTCCTTTGCTTAATCACTGAATGTTTATAAATGTAATATTTTTAATAATAACATATAAATTATCACATTAAATTATTATAAAATATTAACTGTTTAATAATTACTTAATAAAATATTACTACAAAGCTTAGAAATTTAAACAATTAAATGTTAATTTTAAATTAGTAAATTTAATTTTTACTTTTTTCCATTACGTACACACAAAAAATTATTTTATTTTTAATCTTTCAATTTTTTACAGAAAAGATTTTGTTTTTTAAAATATTATATGTGCAAAAAATGTTTGATTATTATTATTTTTAATAAAATAATAAATAATAAGATTACTAGCATTTTTACTTAATATTATTTTATATACAGCAATATATTATTTCAAAACAATAACAAAATATTCTTTAACAGGATATGTTACAATGTACTTGTTTTGAAAGATTTTTCACTGTTCTTTTAATAAATGTGAGATTTAATTATAAACTTTTTAAATAACAAAAGTTAACAAAATTGTATCAAAAAATAATTTTAAATTATTAGTATAATTACCTCTAAAAATATGTCATTACTTAAATACAAATATATTTACACATTTATGTTTTATAAACAAAATTGTTTATGTTATCATTATTAAACATATTGCATTCATTTCACTTGCAAAATATTTTAAATGTAAATTTTTTAACAAGTAAATCCGGGATTGTCATATGCAGTTATGTTTTTGCGGCCAAAATAAGGAAAATAAGCAATATTTTTAATTTCGTTTGATTTCGCACTATCATTAAAATTAAAAAATTTTTTTGGTGTAAATTCTTGTGTTTCATCATCATTTTTATTAATATATCCTGCGACCGAAACTCTAAATAAATCAAAATTTTGATAAATACATGGATATGGTTTTTTGTCAAAAATATTTGTAACTTGGTTTAAAAACATTACTGGACTCAGTGATTGACGTTTGCAAAATGAAGCAAAGGATTCACATTCGGTTAAGTGTTCTATTACAGTAGGTCGATTGTAAATTACAAAAAATACTGGACGATAAGCACGGTGTATATGTTGCCTCAACATTGCTGAACTGCTTGATATTTGAGTCAACTTAATCTTTGCTTTAATTTTTTCATCAGGGCTATGAGAATTATTTTTCATTTTTTGATCGTGTATATTGTCGGGTAAATTGTTATAATTTGAAATACCTTTTCCTGGAGAAACATTATCTTGAATAGTTCCAGCATTAATTTTGCTATTTGCAATAGTTGAATAATCAAATGATGCTATTTTAAAAAATGTATTCATTTCATTAAAAGTTGATAAATGTTCGTTACAATCATCTAAACTATTTAAATCGTTTTTTTCTTTTATATTATTGTTTGTTTTGTTAGAACATGAAACCAATTTGCTTTTAAGTAAAATTAAATTGCGATATCCGTAAACATCTGATTTGCTTATTTCACCCGTCGGTGCAGTTGTTGACAGAAAATGCGTTACAATGCTAAGATTATGACAATTTTCACCACCAACTTCATTGTGTCTTATTCCTGGAAGAGTCCAAATTTCTCCTAATCTCCATGAAAGTTGCTCTCCTGTAACCGCAAGAGGAGAAGTTTTAACAATTTTATTAAATGAAGCAGGTTTACAGTCATTGTAAAATAAAATTATTGGTAATAATTGTTCAGAGTTTATACTACTGATTTTATCCTGTTTTAATGCTTTTAACAACACATCTGCAACATAATCAGCAACAGAATAAATTGAAGAAAGATTTTTTAACATTCCTAATTGATATTCATAAATTACACATAATTGTTGAGCAAAATATGACAAATTATTAAATCTTTCACTTTCTGTTGAATTATAGTAAAAACGAAACAAATTATTTTTTTGTTGCTGCGTAATACCATTTTGAAAGGATATAAAAACGGGACTTTGTGAATTTGAAAAACATTTCCTTTTAGTTTGAATTCCTTGATAATTTGTTCTAATTTTTTTTAAATCTATGTCATCATCGCATCCTGTACTATCACCATTACAATAATCAATTTTTTCGTCAGTTGACAAAAGTGACGAATCTTTTTGCTGATTATTTGACAGTGATAAACGTCTAAATAAAGGAGAGTTTGTCAAAGATCGAATTTTATTTTTTGATGATTCTTTAATGTTTTTGGATTCACTTGAAGTATTTGATAAATCACAATTGGATGTATAACTAGAATTGTGCTTCCATTGTTTTTCTTGTTTTTTGAATTGTTGCTCGATTAATTTGCGTATTAAAGGTGAATTATTAGGCAAGTAATTTAATTCGGCGTTTGATTTTAAAACAGAAAATGTAGAAGGAGATACAGCAGATGATTCACGTGGACTGACTATAGTACTATTAGTGTTACATGATATGGATTGCAATAATTTACTTTCAAAAGATTTAATAAAACGATGCACAAACCACTTCAAGTTTAATAAAACTTTCTCTCGATTTTCACATGAATTCATAACAATTTTTGTAATTTTAAACGTGTGTATATTTTATCTATGTAATCTGAATAACGTGCCACCTACTCACTTATATAGTTAAAGTCTTGAATATTATTGGTTATTTCATAAACTAACCAAAATATTTTTTAAATAACATTATAATAAAATAAAATTAAAATAATTTATTTTAATACTTAAAAAAATAAAATTAATTATTTTTTATTTTTTTATTTAAATAAAAAGACTAATTTTTTTAATGTTTGAAGGTTATCGAACATTGAAAATTTATTTTATTTCTTCTACATGTGTATTTTTATAGGATATTATTTAAGTTCTTAATTGAGTGATAATTTTTTTTAAATAATGCCTGGAAGCGTGAAAGTAAAAGTTTTATCGGCCCGAAATTTACCAGTTATGAATAGATTATCTCTTTTGACGGATGCATTTGTTGAGGTAACGTTTACTTATTATTATTATTATATTTTGTATAGATATGTATTGGAAATATAACTCATAGAACAGATGTAGTAAAACGATCTCTTAATCCCTGTTGGAATAGTGATTGGTATATTTTTGAAGTAAGTTATTATTTTTACCTATAAATATAGCTTGACGATCAAGCGTTACAAGAAGAAGCATTGTTACTGAAGTATGTGTTAATTAATTATTTATTTAACTAGGGTTATGGATCACGATACGTACAGCTCTCATGATACAATAGGTAGAGTATATTTTGATCTCAACCCACTTTTGGGGCACGGTCATACCCGTTGTCTAAACGGATGGTTTCCTATTTATGATACAATGCACGGTATACGTGGAGAAATTAGTTTAGCCGTGCGTGTTGACGTGTTTCTAGATGCTAGTCGTTATAAACAGTCATCTCTGGGCGTTCGTTTTTTTCATTGTAAGTCTGCATTCGGAGCGCAGAATACTGTATATATTTTTTCATTTGGTGTTTAAATTTTGATTATTTTTTATTATTAACACATTTTAATATTTTTATGATATAAAAATATAATGATTAACGTTTAATTGTAATTTTAATGTTACGATATATATATATTAGTTTATATTGTCTAGCTTTTTACATTTTTGGGGATGCTAATGATCCTGAGGATTTGAGTAATGCTTATAAAGTCTCAATTTCCAATGATGGTGATATTCCTGACTGTTAGTCCTCCACGTGGTGCATTCTGGACTAGGTGCCCTTAGACATCTAGACAAATAACAGCAGGGTCCGAGTGCAAAGCGGTTTAACTGGGCTTCCCCTACGGCGGGTGGGTGCGAACATACACCCAGGATACTTAAAAGGTATCTAAAGGTATACGTATACTATATGTAGCCCTTGGGCTAAGGGAGATAACCCTGACAAAAAATCAGGCGGCCTCTTCAATCTTTGCGAACAGTGGCGACGTCACAAGGATGCCGTCTACCAGCCAAGAAACTTTGTTATTCTTCCACGTTTGTCTACGCTTGTCAAGCCATCGAAATCGATCGTTCTACATGTCGTATAAATATGGGAAATAATGAAGAGGTGATCACGTCACCAACCAAAATGAATGAAAAAAAAAATTTTTACATTTTTTGTAATTATTATGTTTCTTAAATTATATATATATATATATATATATATATATATTATATATATATATATATATATATATATATATATATATATATATATATATATATATATATATATATATATAACTTTATTACAGGCCATACTGTACCTCAAGGTTATATTGTTAAGTTTTTTATTGGATTTATTCAAGAACTAATAATGAGTGACGATCCGGAATATCAATGGATTGAAAAACTGCGAACATCTCGTGCATCTAATGAGGCAAGACAACGTTTGTTTAGTCGTCTAAGTGGTACGTGAGTTGATTGTAGAAATTAGTGATTTTCTGGTTTGTTTTATATGATAGTTTGTTTAATGCAGTTTATCATTAAAAAAAATTTTTTATGGTATCGCGAGATGAGGCGCGCGTCACGTTGCACGTTCATTGGAGCATTATTCATCCTTTTCTCTTTTTTTTTGAAGATTATTGTAGTTTTTGCATAGTAATAGGCAACTTGTTTTATTATTATTATTGTGTAATCCCCCTTTACCTCACCATCCATTTTGTATTTATTCCTGAAAATTTGAGACAATTTTTGTTTGTTTGATCATGCGATCCTTTTACCGCACAGATCATGAGTATGAGTCTATTGTAACCAGTATTTTTATTTTAAACAATATCCTTTTAATGTAATTTAAGTTTTTTTTATTTGCAGGCGAATTACAACGCAAAATGGGAATAAAAGTTATGAATCTTGGGGGAAATTCGGTGATTGGGTATGCTTTTTTAAATAGTCCAATAATTTTTTTATTTAGTTATCAACTTCACTTTGATTTGGAAGGTGAGACTGGTGTTGTTGTACGAGGAATTGGCACAGCTGTTTGTCTGAAACAAATTTCTCAACTACTTACACCTCCCAATAGTCCGATGGACAGTTTTAAGTATGTTTTAAATTATTTATTTATTTACTACATACTACTTAAATATTATGTTGATAGTATATAGAATTAATACATTTTTATTTATCAATTCTTAGATTATCCTCTAGTATTGGTGAATCGACTATGAACTCGATGGATTCAGTGCACTATTCAGATGGTGATGGAACTTTTAAAAGTAAGCTTATGTATTTTTATGTGCGTTTATTAATACAAAGCTGTTTTATTATAAGTACGTTTAGAGAGCTTTGTTGATTCTTCGATTGTTTATTTTGTACAACCACCCATGTCATCAGTTTGGCAGTAATACGCTCATACACGACAGGGCATTATATGTGGAAGTTTCATAGCATAAAATTAAATTAGTGATTCCTTAATTAGGTGTTTTACGTGTGTCAAAATATCATAGAACCAACTATCCCAGTGTTTGGTCCTATATGGTTGTTTTAATACGGCTGTATCTTGTATTTCCCAGTCAATAAACGAAGCTTTATTTAAGGTGCTATTTTGTAACGTTATTTTTTAATTCTGTATATTGTTGCTGATAATCTTGATGGTAATAGGTTTAGAGATGCTAATGATTTTGAGGATTTGAGTAATACTTCTAAATCTCAACTTCCAATAATGATTATATTCCTGACTATTACCACGTGGCGCATTTTAGAATAGGTACTCACAAGCATCTAGATTAATAACAGCAGGGACCGAGTGCACAGAGGTATAACTAGGCTTTTACTGAATTCCAGCTCAGTGAATGATTGCCAGCATGCACTCACTATTCTTAAAAGGTATCTCAAGGTATTTATATATTATATGTAGCCGGTTAGACTTGTGGATCTGTCAACCAGCCCCTTTATCAATTCTTGTGAATACTGGCGTCGTCACAAGGAAGTGGTTTTCTAGTCAAGAAACTTTATTTATCCTCTAAGTTCAATTGACATCCGACAACCTCTTCGTACTTGGGATGCTATGCGAATTTAGAATTAATGAAGAGGTGACTCTGTCACCAACTTATGTTAGCCTATGCTTATTGATCTATTTTTAACTCGTTTTAAAAAAAAATAACTTATCTTTTTTAACAGTTTCACAAATGAGTCAATCGTTTTCATTAAATGGACTGAAACCGTTAGAATTAGGGGTGAGTGCAATTAATTATTTAACTGATTGGTTTATGACAATTTTTTTTGTTAAATTCATTTTCTATATGTCAGTTTAATCACTTTTTGCAATTTTGGTGATTTGGTAGCCTGTTTATTACTTTCGGAGAGCGCTATTCTAACGATCGTTATTATTAATTATTGGGAAAGTAACGATGTGTTTTGGCTACTGGATGGCATACGATTAAGCTACTTATTCCAAGGATTGACGAGGCTGTTTAATTTTGTTGCACGGCTGTCTCTTTTTTATCCAACTAGTATACGAATCTGTCAAGATGGGATGCTAATGATCCTGAGGATTTGAGTAATGCTTATAAAGTCTCAATTTCCAATGATGGTGATATTCCTGACTGTTCGTCCTCCACGTGGTGCATCCTGGACTAGGTGCCCCTAGGCATCTAGACTAATAACGGCAGGGTCCGAGTGCACAGCGGTTTAACTGGGCTTCCGCTACGGCGGGTGGGTGCGAACATACACTCAGGATAGTTAAAAGGTATCTAAAGGTATACGTATTCCATATCTAGCCATTGGGCTAAGGGAGATAACCCTGACAAAAAATCAGGCGGCCTCATAAATCTTTGCGAACAGTGGCGATGTCACAAGGATGCCGACTACCAGCCAAGAAACTTTGTTATTCTTTCACGTTTGTCTACGCTTGTCAAGCCATCGAAATCGATCGTTCTGCATGTCGTATAAATATGGGAAATAATGAAGAGGTGACCACGTCACCAACCAAAATGAAAATGAAATGAATGAATGAATCTGTCAAAATATTTTTTAAGTATTCTAGCTATATGTTTGCACCTATCCGCCAAGAGTGAAGCTTAGCTCTATTGCAGTGCACTTGGTTTTCGATTCGTGATAGTTTGAGTTCACAAGAGGTTTGTTACGTAAGAAAAAAAGGAACCAATAGTAGTTAGGCAACCTTATGTGAATGTGTGATCACAAGTTTTTAATCGTAAGTTGGGCATAGAAAAGTTTGACCAAATTTGCATAATGATGCACTACAAATTGCTAGTAATAGCTAGATATTGATTTTTCCTCCTTATATACAAACAATCCTTTTTTGACAGATAAATGCACCAATTTGACTCACACTTACGAAGATTGACCAATAGAATTTTTTTTATTGTTTTTTTCCGTAGTTGGTTTTATCGTCTACCATTTCAAGTTACGTGGTAGTTAACTTTACTAATTAACTACGCTATTCGATGTTGGTAGTAAGTCCCTACGGGAGGTTCTATTCTACCACAAAATTTTAGCACAAAAAAATGTTTTATTGGTCAAAAATTTGCATAAGGGAACTAGGGGCTAGAGGTTGAAAATTTAGCTTGTATATTAGGTGCAAAATTGTGTGTGTACTTCATTTTACAACGCAAATTTTGTGGAGCGGTTGTTACATTGACTGGTGGACTAGGTGGAACTTGGTGTACGAGATTGGAGGGAGCATGCACGGTTGTTTTTCGACAAAAAGCAGAAAGGAGAATTGCCGATACTAATTGTAAATATTTTCGAGTTGTGTTCTATTGAAAACCACATGTCGTTTGTTTGAGTCAACAATGTACACTTAGGTTTACAATCTGCAAGATGTTTTTATTTATGTATAAACGTGGAACGTTTTCAATACCCGAAATGGAATATGTTTTGTTTGTTACAGGAATTTCCCTTTTTGACTGTTTCCCAATTACTCCCTGCATTGATTTTGCATATGGGCAGCATCGTTTCTTCAAAATCCGTAAAGCTGTTGGACAAAAACACTCCGGGTTTGTTATCCTTTATTGTATATTTTTAAAATAATAATTTATTGATTAAGGAGACCGACTCCCACTTAGCGCGTGGTCAACAGTGAAACAGCCTTTAGCAATAAATGTTAACCGTGAGTAAGGCTATACCAAATAGCAGTCGCGAATCAAACGGATACTCAGGTGTTACATAAATAATAATTTTTAATTCACATTCTTCGTCCTTTGATAATTTTCTCCTGTTAGGATCTGAAGAAATTCTGTGCGGTTACAACATAAGTCGAACTGTAAAACGTGCAGAACAATTTAAGTGTTTAATTCTACAAGAAATTGCATAAAAATAAAGTTTCTTGTTCTTACGAAGTCCTGTATCTTCTATTTTGCGTTTCTGATATAATATACATGTGTAAAAAACTTTTATATACGGGAATCTTTCATCTCCACGGTTTCGCTTCGATACACAATGATAAAACTCACTGTTGGTTTCTATTTTAAAAGCGTGGACAGCGTTTTTTACATCATTCCGATTAGAATAACTACGTCGAGTCCAGTCCGGTGAATAAACAAATGCCATTGCAAAATGAGACGAGTGCAAAAAAATTTACATTAAATAGTGCCCACAACATCCAATTACAGTTCAGTTTTGAAATGAACCAATCAGAGAACAAAACCCACATCTAATAAAATTTACTCGAATTTCGACCAATTAAAAATTATACGACATCCAACATTTACCCAATTCTCTGTCTATCTATTGCTCCAGATACCACTCCTGGTTATATTAAAGATATTGTGTATCGGGACTGATGTCAGTGCTACAATTGATGAGGGGCTGTGTTACACCGAATGTGACAAGAAATCAATTACCATTTTGATGTGCTTTGTATGCAACTGATAGTATCCATGTACAGAGGTAGAGGGTATATTGAATAAAACAAAAATGTTAATATCTTGTATTCCTTTTTATTTCTTATTATTATTGCTTGAATGCTTGACGAGAAACAATTTTCAGCAAGTGGACATTGTGGCAAAGTCAAACGAGAGTAGAAATCGAACCAATGTCCACTCAAGCGCTGTACTCCGGCAATAATTTCCACACATTTATCTGTTCGTTTTGTTTGTGAAGCGGATTTATGGACACCCTGTAATATATCTGTGTATGTGTTATTTGACATAAAGATGGCACTCAATTTCGTGCTTCATGGTGGTTTGAACTTCGCACCGAAATTGCTGCGCACATGGTCAGTGCGGATTGCGATGCGGTTATTGCCTATCGCGAAGAATGCACAATTTACGAAGATGTGTGCATCCTGTCTGCCTACGGCACCGCTGTCCGATTGAATGCTGCTTGGACTCATCAAAAATTGAATATGTTCAAGAATCTTCTCCCTACTCATCAAAAGATGCAGGATAAGGTGTCACAATCGTGTATTGTCGGTATGCTTTTATTTCATTTCATTTTATTCATAGTGGTTGATGAAGTGGTATCACCTCTTCATTATTTTTCATATTTATACGGAATATGAAACGATCGATTTTGACGGCTTGATAAGCGTAACAAACGTAAAAGAATAACACAGTTTCTTGGCTGGTAGACGGAATCCATGTGACGTCGCCACTTTTCGCAAAGATTGACGGGGTCGCCTGATTTTTTGTCAAGGTTATCTCCTCTAGACCAGGGACTACATATGATATACGTATACCTTAAGATACCTTTTAAGTACCCTGAGTGTATGCTTACACCCTCCCGCCGAAGGGTAACCTAGTTATAGCGCTGTGAACTCGGTCCCTCTTGTTATTAGTCTATATGCCTTTCAACACCTAGTCCAGGATGCACCACGTGGAGGACGAACAGTCAGGAATATCACCATTATTGGAAATTGAGACTTTATAAACATTATTCAAATCCCTAGAATTATTAGCATTCGATATTTTATTTAATAGAAATGAATATAATTTTGGTACCAAATGCTTTTTGGAAACCTCTTTTGAGCATACGATTAATTTTTCGGTAATGGTGATATTCTTGATTTCTTGTTTTTATGTGATACATCGTGGACTCAGATTGGAACCATGTACTTAAAGTACTTGAAAAGTATCTTACGATATATATATATATATATATATATATATACGTATACCATATGTAGCCGCTAGGCTAAGGACATTAATCTTAGATTTTGTTAATATTGTTAACTACTTTAAATGTTTTACGGCAAACATCTTTCAGCGAAGCCGAACGCGGACCTGCACTTGGTGTCGGTGGTGGAGATCGAACCCATGCCCACCCTGGTTCGAGTCAAGCGCTGTGCCGCTAGACCGCCCCGCCATAATGAATAGTGGCACCGCCACAAGGATGCCATCTGTTAGCTAAGAAACCTATTATTATTCTATTCTTGTTTTAGTTGGTGACGTGGTTATCTCTTTATCCATTAGTTCCAGATTCATAAAGCACATCGAACAATTTCTTGCCAGTAAAAATAGGAAGATAAATAAATTTATTGGTTACTAGACTTCATTCTTATGACGGCGCTAACATTTACAAGGGTCAACAAGTTAGAATTATCTTTTTTTTAGTCAGATAGCTAAATATAATATGCATGTATTGTAAGATACTTGTATTCATTCTGTTTGTATGTTTTCATTATTATTACATGTAGCCATCGATCAGTTTTTACCTCCTTGTAAACCGTTATAATTTCGATTAGCCAATATGTTTTCTTTACTTTCTTACTTTTCTTGTGCATCGAAAGTCGTTTTTGTATATAAAAACTTTGACAGGCGATTATTTGTAATATGAAAATAGTAAAAAAAAACGGCGACGTCGTTACCACAAATTAAATGAACTTATTATTACTATTACTATTTTCTTACCAAACATTAGATTCACCGGCAAGAACCAATTCAAATAGTGTTCAGTCGGAGTTGATCAACAGTTCTCATTTTGTTGATCGGTCTGTCATTGGAATGCGGTACAAGTCTTCACATGCCAATGATGCTACGAAGTTGCAAAATTTAGAGGCAGATCATGATTTGTTTGCAAGTCCATTGCCATTTACCAAGTTTAAAACATCTACAACTACAACGTGAGTTGTGTGCCAATATCTTTAGGTATTTTGTTTATGTAAGTAGTAATCTGCGGACTTAAATGATTAAAGACATGGGATACTAATTATTGTGAGGATTTGAATATTGCTGATAGAGTTTCAATGTTTAAAAATGGTAATAATTCTGAGACAATTATAGTTCACAAATCAAGTTTTTAGTGCTATAACTGGGTTTTCGAGTTGGCAGATTGGTATATGCATACCGGATACTTAGAAGGCAAGGTATACGTCTAACATAGGTAGCCGTTGGGCTAAGGGAGATAACTCTGACAACAAATCAGGCAGTCTTGTCAATTTTTACAAACAGTGGTGCCGTCTACTAATCAAGAAACTTTGTTATACTTTTACGTGTGTTAGGCTTATCAAATCCATCCAAGTTGATTGTATAATTCTCCTCACAAATGTAGAAATAATGAACAGATAACTATAGCATCAACCACAGTGAATGAATCATTTAAAGATTACACATGATTCAGATATACTTTTTGGAGCAACGCGTTGTTGTAATTGCACAGGTCATTTTTGTAACGCAGCTATTGATAATTTAGTTAAGTTATTTTGGACGGAATATTTTTATAGAGATAATGGTTAAGTCATTGGACTAAAGTGTTTCCTTACACCCCTTCGAATTTTATGAATATTGGAAGCGAATTAGTTTATTTACAGTGCAAATGTGGAACTAATTAAGAGTTGGTTTTGTTGGCAGTCTATACAATCAGTTAAGAGCTAAGTTGTTCATAATTAAGTTATTTACAAGGTTAAATGTGCCCCCAAGTGACTGACTGAAATATCGATAGTTTGAGCGCCGCCTTTCTGGACTCGTGTTAAACACACAAAAAATACACAACTAGTAGAGTGTTTGGTATTATGCAACTTTAACATGACCAACATGCTGGGATGGTTTAGCAGTACAGCACTCGACTTGGACCCGGGTGGGAATCGGGGTTCGAATCCCACCACCGGCACTAAATGCGGGCTTTGCGGAAATGTCCACTGCTGAAAGATGCATTTCCCGTAAAACATTCATTGTGGTAAAAATATAACTTTTCTGTTTGTTCAATACATTATTGATTTTTTTTTTTGAATTTTTTCAACATGCATTTAAAAACACATTGACAAGTTGCTTTTTTTGCGTTACAATGTAGTCCCGATTGTCATATTTGTCATTTGCCTGTCCAATCAACACTGAACTCGACACCGGCTGCCCGTTGTGCTATTTGCAAAGCGGCCTATGTTCCCGACATCCTACTTTCATCGACCGATTTCCCGCCCGAATTACACGTAACCGGAAATCCAGCACTTATACAAGCACGGTAATCTTCTAGGGTTTTTTTATATTGTAGGTGAATATTGCACTACCGTTATTGTAAGCCAAACTCCATATTTTTGTAACTTGCAAATTTATTTTCACTGTAATTGGTGACTACGTTACGTATTCATTATTTCTATGATTGTACGACATATTAAAACGATCGATTTCGATGGTGTAACAAACACCGACATCCTTGTGTCGGTGCCACTGTTGGTATACTATACATATTACCTTAAGATACCTTTTAAGTACTCTGGGTGTATGCTTGCACCCACCCGCCGTAGAGGGAGCCGAGTTATACCGCTGTACATTTTGTTTAACTCGGGATGTAATTAACATTTAATGTCAGTACACTTCAAGTGTCGTTCATTACATGCACATTGGAGACGTTTGCAGACGTTTTGGTATTTGGACTACCCTGGGTGATAATAACCGGTGGGGGATATTTATCCCCGATGATGATGATGTACATTTGATCCCTGCTGTTATTAGTCTAAATGCCTCTAGGTACCTAGTCCAGAATGAACCACGTGGAGGATGAACAGTCAGGAATATCACCACCATTGGAAATTGAGACTGGATAGGCATTACTCGAATCTTCAGGATTATTAACATTGAATAACTTAGCACTGTTGCTTTTTACAAGTGAATAAAAATTCGGTGAGAAAGATGTCATCCACTTGCTTGTTTGGTAGGCATAACGCACTGCATTTTGGAGTTGTATTCATTTAAAAAATGTATATTGTCTGTATTAACTATTTATGGGCCAATAGATAAGATTTCGGGGAAAGAAACCTAGAAGTATTTGAAAGGTATACACTACTAATGATTCCTAACAAGTGTGCATGTGATATCAAAGCAAGCATATTTTTAATATTATTCCAAATAATAATGACAACACAGTGGAAGCAAAATGCAACGAGTTAGTTCATTGAAAGATAAAAGTTTAACTAGTAAGCACATAAGACCATTTGCGTCATTGCAAACGACCTTGACTCTTATTTTTCAATATGCAACTGATCGACTTGTGTATCTTTAATTCTCCATCCTTTAAGACAATGCACATTTACCCGCACATGATTTTTTCATTGACTAGTCTATATTCCCAAATGACATCCTCCAGATGCTTTTTCAGTTTCACTACAGTGGAGTTGTATAAATGCAACGTTGCATTATTTTTGAGAATTTATTTTGTAGTATCAGAATAATCCGGGAGATTTATTAATTAAATATTTACATTTTAAATTATACATTATTGATTATTTATTAAATTGTCATATGGTCATGTGTTTCTATTTAATATATTATTATGATCAGTTACGATTATATTTTGAGTTGTTCTTCCTCTATTGCGAAAAAATACTTTTGTCCAATAGTTGAAGTATACAGACACTTTGAAAAAGTTTAAAACAGCTCTTTTTAAGACTGAATGTTTCACATTTTAATTCTGAGCTTATTTTGTGTATTTTAAGCTTTGTTCAAGATACAACAATAACACTAGTTGATGTCAAGACTGCTTTTATACTAGTTTTAAATTCTGAAAGTATATCGAATAATTCCTTTCTATTTACAATTTTACTTTCTGTGAGCACCTTTCCCATTCTTTAGGCCGCCCTTTTTTATAATAATGCGAGTACTAATACAAATATGTTTCGGTCAGGAGATACCCACGTTGTCTTGTGTACATTTTTGTCAGCGAAAAATCTGATGTTAACACCCATTCTACAGTAACCGCTTAGCGTCAACAACTTATGGCCATTATCATTTGTACTATCAGCATAGCCATGTGGTCCAACATTTGAAAAGTATCCAGTTCTATCTTTGTTTGATTTCGCATTGAAATCTCCGATCAATATTTTATTGTCTTCTAGGAACATCAACTAACAAATTTTGTAATTACTCGTAAAAGACATTTTTTGGTTTTCAGTAGCATCGGTAGGAACACTGACTTGCACAACTATTACTTGTGTAAAGCTGATTTTGAATCTGACTGAAATGATACGGTTACTCACACGATTCTATCCAATTGTAGCTTCAGCAGCGTTTTTACTCAACATAATACGCTTATCCTGTTACTCAAAGACTTTTTTATATAATAAAAAATTTATCAATTTTATCAAACTAACACTTATTTATTTTAACTATTTTCTTTTTGTAAATAACCTTACAGTATTTGTCGATCTAAAAAGGATGCAAAAGGAGAAATAGCTGCAAACGAATTAAGTGAGGTAAAATACGTTTCAAATTACAAATTTGTTTTTCACGTTTTTATAAAAAGCACGTTTTGTTTTTAAGAAAGTCAGTAATCCTAAGGATTTGAGTAATACTAGTAAAGTTTCGATTTCCATTGATAGTGATGTCCCTGATTGTTTCTCCACGTGGTGCATCCTGAACTATGTTCACCGATGCACCTAGACTAACACAGTAGGAACCTAGTGTATAGCGGTATAACTGGACTTCCGCTTTGGAGGGTGGCTACAAGCATATATGTAGGGTATTAGAAACATTTTTTAAACTATATGCATATCCTTGGACTAAGGCACATATTCTTGACAAAAAATCAGGCGTCTCAAGGATGCCGTTTACCAGTCTAGAAACTTTGTTATTCTTCTGCGTTTGTTACCCTTATCAAGCCATCGAAATAGATTGTTCAATATTCTGTACAAATAATGGTGTGTACTAGTGTGTATGCTTGCACCCACTTGCTGTAGCGGAAACTCAGTTATACCGCTGTGCACTCCAACCCTGCTGTTATTAGTTTAAGTGACTAGGATGCACCACGTGGAAGACGAACTGTTAGTAATATCACCATCATTGGAAATTGAGACATTATAGGCATTACTCAAATCCTTAGGATCATTAGCATATGGTGATGTACATATTGAACATCATATTTATAAAAACAAATTAATTGTGTAATTTGCCTAATTTGATTCAATGCACTGATATATAAAAAGACGTAAACTGTGAGATGAATCCATGTCGTATATTCTCGTTCATCACACTGATATATATATATATATATACACTTATCTTATTATTCTTCCAGCTTTTACCCTTTATTGACTACGAATTACATTATCGATTGGTACAAAAATTACGAGTAAGTGATTGGTGATATTGATAACCTCAAAAACGATTACACCTTTGTTACTTTTGACAATTATGGGGTTTGATTAATGTTAGGCTGATTAGTTTTTATACCTTTGTTTGTGTTGTTTTTAGTCACGTGATTTCACCAAAATCCTACTGGTCAACTTTTATGATTAGAAGTTTGATTCATGTATTTTATTGGTCAATATTTTTCTGTTTTCACTTTGGAAAATATTATTTCCACAGTTTTGTACCTTCCTTTTTAATGGCATTTATAGCGTTGATAATGTAATCAATTAACGGAATGTTGAAAAATTAATTTCATACAAAGAAAAGAATTTTTAAGTGCTGAAATTTCTTGTCTCAAGATACTGATGAATGGTAATGATCTTGAGGATTGGAGTAATGCTTATAAAGTTTTACATTCCAAATAATTGGCTTAATATAACCAGTTAAGTAATTTATAGTTGATACTTGGTTGTAGACTGAGGCAACATTGTTACGAAATTATCTTATGAAAGTATGCGTTAAGCTAAACGTTTTCTTCATTCTTTTGTTTTGTTGTTTTTATATTACTAATATTATTATTATTAAGCTTTAATATCTCACTAGAGATACATTCAGCGTAAAATACATTTTTACCATCAATATAAAAATAATATGATCAAAAATTAAAAAAAGTAGTAGTACAAATAATGGGATCAAAATGAAATAGAATGTCATACGTTAATGAATATAAATATAGTCAATATAGTAAACATGTGATTTTAAAAAAATCAAAATTACTATACATTGAATGAGTCATTATAAGGTACACTTGTTACATTATACTGTAAGATGTCCAAATTAGTTCAAATAAATACGTGTTGTGGTTTTCTTTTTGATGTACTTTTTAATGTATTTCTATTAAACTATTCAAGCTAATGGATTTAATATCAGTCAATTATTTAATTATATATATATATATATATATCTGTTTTCAGTTGCGAGGTATGAATGGCCTATTTGGTCTGAGATTTAACATCACCGTTGGCGATTACATGATAGCAGCTATTGCAGTGAGTTTTGAAAAAATATTTTTATTTATACTACTTGAATATTTTCCAAAAATTCTTTTTTATTAAGTAGTAGTACCAGCCATTTAGGTACTTGTCCTATTTCCGAACATTTGAATATTTACAATTATTCGATCTGTTTGGAAAGCATTGAATGGAAAATGCGAAATCTTGTTTCTAACTAGTAATAGGCTATAGAACTTCACCGTAACCAGGTCTGGGTTTGAACGCACATGATTAGTATCCCCGCTTCTATAAAACACAATCCTTACTATAGGAACAGGAGATTGACATTTTTTTTTAAACAAACAACGGTAATGAAGTGAAAGCATGATTTCGGTGACAAGGTTATGTAAAAGTCGAAAGTTTAATTTGAGATGCCAAAAATGTAAAGTATAATCACATAGATCATTCCTATTGCTTCGTGCTTATCGGAACAAAAACGGTTTGTAATGACAGTTCTAAGTAAATATGTGATTTGTTATTTTATACAATATTAAAATTTGGTATAGTACTATTTATTATTATTTCTCTAATATACAGACGGGAACAGGAGTATTTATCACAGCACTGCCACCCTTGCCTCCACCGAAAGTAGTTCAAGTATCCCAGGTTGGTTTGTGTGATGCCAATGTGTCTTTTTTATAACATTTATGATTAAATTATTTTAATTCCATAGACAGAAAATTACACATCGTAAATTAATATTGATTGATTATATATAAGTAAATAAGACCGATTGTGGGATTTTAACTTTTATAAATCACTTGCACTGATTGGTCGGTTAAATAGCAAATATTTAGAATTTTATATTTAGCCAGTCAAGTGCACACACACACACAATCAATAATTTACTTCCATTACTACTATTATTATTGTTATTATTTCCTTCAATATTCTTGAATCTTGACTATCTTGATAAACTAGTTTATTGTAGTAAAACGCTGGACCCATGTAAGTGTTGCAAATAACTACAGTAGTCACCAAAAGACAAACAAAAATTAGTGCTAACCAAAATACTGCTTCGATTATATTTCAGAATTATTATTTGCAAAATCTTTTTATTAATTGTTATTCTAGTAATATAGAACGTTGTGCTACTTTGAAAATATACAAATATAAAAAATTAACTTTATGGAAATGAGAAAGATTGGAGCACAAGTTTTTCAACCTACTCTCTGTAAAAAGCATCCATATTGCTACCGAAACAACAAAACCGTTCCATATAAGTCTATTAAATATGGCAGTATGCAAAGACCTATATGGTAAAGTCCTGTGAAGGGCTTCTCTCACTTACTAAACCGAGAGTAATGTAACAGCATTTGAGGACATTGGGCAATTGGAATTGATCAGATTTACTTTAAATAATAAATTTACAAGGTCAAGTTTATTCACCCGTAGCTCAGTGGTTAAAGGCGCTTGCCTGACACCAGATAGGGCGTGGGTTCAAGTTCATGTTTCTGTAAAACTTTAAAGGTATGCGCTATTGATGATTCCAAATGAGGATGAAACAGTTGTACTGTGCTCCTTGTTGACTTAAAATCAACTGGATTTATTATTCAAATGAATCCGACAATTCGACATAAAAATATTAACATAGATTATTCAAGCCTCTTAGGATAGAACCCTATGGGTCTACCAATACAATTCTGTAAAGTGTGATATTTTATAACAGATTGATTTTTAATTATTTATTAATTTAATATGAGTTGCTAATGATTCACGAGGATTCAAGTAATGCTTATAAAATTTCACTTTCCAATAATTGCGATATTCCTGACTGTTCCTTCTCCACGTGCATCTAAGTACCCACACTAACACAGTAGGGACTCGAGTACACAGCGGTACAACTGGACTTCCGTTTCGGCAAGTGGATGCAATTATGCACCCAGATTACTTATCTTAAGGTATACGTATGCCATATAAACCTGAAAAAAATTAAAGCTGCCTTGTTTATCTTGGCGATTAGTGGCTCCGTCACAAGCATACCAATTATCAGCTAATAAGCTTTGTTTCTATTACGTTTGTTCCACCCGTTTTATGAAGGGTCGCTGTTTCTGGTCAATTTTCTCCATTTAGTTTTCTGTCGAACCAATTTGAAGCATTGTGACGATTAAATAGTTTTCGTGTTGGAATTTTACTGCCGAATCTTCTAACTGTCACAAACCCTCCTCCTTTATCCAGCCTTTAGGACTGTTTTGATTAGTTCATTTCTAATCCCCTTTAGACGGTATTGCATCTTTAAACGGTGAATTGGCAAAGTTATAAATAAGTGTACTTTTCCATTAATTTTGTCTAGAATACGAATTCACACGATGATCAACTTTTTCGACTGCATTTGCGCAAAAGGATCAACGATTACTTGCATCAAAGCAAACGAATATTCAAAATTCCAGTTAGTTATTTTCTGTATTTTAAGTTTTGTGTGTATATGTGTGAAACGTGTCAGTTATACAGTGATTTGGTTAATGTTCTATATTGTGCCGGGGTGGTCTAGCGGTACAGCGATCGATTTTGACCTGGGTGGGCATCGGTGTTCTAATCTCACCACCGGCACTAAACTGCGGGCCCATGTTTGGTTTCACTAAAATGTCCACTGCTGAAAGATGTTTCTTGTAAAACATGTCAAAGTAATAAACATAAAATAAAAATGAACGCACTATGATATTTTAAAGCAATTTAACTTAGGTTATCGGTCTGGGATATATGAAACTTTTACAGATATCTTGCTTTGATGCTAATGATCTTGAGGATTTGAGTTAAACTCACAAAATATCAATTTCCAATTATGGTAATATTACTGACTGTTATCTGCACGTTGTACATCTCGAACTCTGTGCACCTATACACGTAGAGTAACAACAGGGACCGAGTGTACAGCGCTATAACTAAAATTCAGCCTTAGTCGATGGGTGCAAGCATAAACCCGGAGTACTTAAAAAGTATCTTAATATATACGTTTGCTATATGCCAACCAAGAAACTTTGTTATTCTCATACGTTTGTCACTTTTATGAAATCATCGGAGTGGAGCGTTTAACATTCTCTACAAATGTAGTCACTAACCTCAATTTGATGATATTTTAGCAATATTTTTTCAAAAATATTTCCTTTCATAATATTAAAACATTCATTACAACAATAAGTATTAAATTATTTATTTATTAAAACTTTTAAAGTGTGTTAGAGAAAATAAAATATATAAATATAAAAAATGATCATTTCAAACCTTAGAATTTCGATAACTTAAATTATGTTGATAATTTGTAATTACCATTGCAGTCAATTAACTTATTTTTAAATTTGTCTTTTTTCATGTAAACACCTGTTTCATTTATAATTACTTTATTTTATACAAATGTTTATAATGTAATCAATAAATATTCTCCACATGAAGCTATTATTTTTCGTTATAACATGCTTAATAATAGACACAAAAATAATTACTTTATTTAGAAATGTTAATACTTTTTTTCAATAAACAAAAACACATTTCTACTAAATCAAATAACTGTCAGATAATTTTTGAAAATTGTTTTGGTTAAATATATTAAAAGCAACTTATGAAATTCAGCCTATCATTCATGCTGCGTTATTCATAACATTTTATTTACCCACCCTATATGTATATATGTACGTTTTTAGACAATTACATCAAAATGAATGTTTGTAAATAAAAACAATCCTAATTAATTTATTCATTTAATGATACAACCAATCGGGGTACATTCAACATCTACATACATACATAATATATAATTAGTGCCATAAAGCAAAACAATACAAAATAAAAGTACAAGGTAAAAATTTAGACAAAATTAATCAATTTATATGATTATAAAGTGACATGAAGTTGTCATCAATGTATTTGTTTAGCCAGGATTCTTGAATTAATATAAAACAACTGTTGACACAAATTTTCGCATTAATTAGTAAACGAAATTATCAATTTTATCAACAATATATATTGCATTGAACGGTAGCATTTTTTTATGGTTATTGGCTTAGATTTTTCAGTAGAAATAGCTTTCAGCATACAAAAATATGTACAATTAAGGGCAGTGACATATTTTCTGGTAAAATTCATTTTAAAGCACGTTGATAATATTTTCCATTAACGTTTAAAACGCTGTAGATACATTTTTTTTTAGAGTATTAGGTACAAAATAAAAATTAATTATACTATTAAATTTTAATGATAATAGCATAAATCTGTCAAACCGAATTCTCATTACGCATTGCACAAAAAAGGAAAATAAATATATACATAAAATTAGGTGTTTGTAATTTTTCCAATATATATTATTTAATAAAACGATAATGGCAAATGAAAAATAAGTTATGTATGTAGTCATGGTAAATTAAGTTAGGGCGGTTATTTGAGGACCCGCTTTAAGCAATTGCGTAATATTGTATAAGTTAATCGTTTTGATAGAGGCCCACACACCTGCTATATACAGTAGTTAAACTACCGTCAAAATCAGTGTGATGTAATTGATTCACTTTTGTGATACTATTTAATTATATGAAGCACATCTACGTTGTACCAAAACATTCTTTAAACATTAGCTTAAATATATTAGTAAATTATTTTAGATAATTACATTGTATACGAATATTAATTTTTTTATTTTATTTTAATACTTTGCATGTTTTGACGGGAAATGCATCTTTCAGCAGTGGACACTATAGCAAAGCCAAATGTGAGCCCACATTTAGTGGGCCGGTGGTGGGGATCGAACCCATGCTCACACAAGTTCGAGTCAAGATCTGTACCGCTATATCATGATTAAATTTTTATGTAGGTCAAAAACAAAAATGTTGACATTTTTTCAAAAATTGAATATATATATATATATATATATATATATATATATCATAAGGCAATAAGATAACAGTTACAGCAAAAATAATTATGGGACTTTGTTGTTGTTGTTGTTTGATTTTTTGCTAATAGTTACCAAAACAATCAATAATAAATTGCTGAAAGAAGCATTTTAAGAATAAAATAATGTGAAAAATGTTTGTTTAAAGGCGCAAACTTGGTTTGTTTATTAGAAAAATTCGTGTTTAACTCAATATGATGTCGAAATAAACCAAATCTACAAATTGTAACATATGATGTACAATACAATTTATCTTGTTTGCTAGTAAGGAATAAAGCGAAGTACTGTTTTTTATGTACCGAAAATTAAAACCGTTTTTTATTTTGTTTTTTCAAATTAAATTGAACGATTCTTCAATTTCCCCATTACTGTGGATAAAACACTCATTTAATATATTATCAACATTATATATCAATAAGATTATAATTGTATTGCATTTATAACAATATTGTGTATCACATAATAAAGCGGTTATTTAAAATTATGTGACTTCTTTAACAGTTTATGTTAGATAACTTAACTACGTTAGTTGGATAAAGTGCCTCCTAAATTGTTTATTTTTTACTTGTTTACTACTTTGAATATTTTACGGCAAACATCTTTCAGCAGTAGACATTATAGCAAAGCCAAACGTGAGCCTTCATTTAGTGCCGGTTGTGGGATTCGAGCCCATACCTACCCAGGTCCAAAAACAATTAACTCGACGAAGTAGTTAGTTAAAAATTCAGCTGGGTTTCTACAGCATGAATGCATATTATGAACGCTGATTTTGTCTACTTCATCTTATTATTTAAATCAGATGTTTGGGGAAGCAAGATCTATTCTCTAGCAATTCTATTCAATCATTTCTTTCGGAATGCTAATAATCCTGAATAATTGAGCAACACTTTTATTTCTCTATTACACTTTTGCAATTAATGATCCTTGCCTTGTTGACAACAGTTTTCTATCAAAAACAGACAATAATTGCAACTCAACGGAATTTTATTTCTGTGGATAAAATGTTGACTTTGCAAACAGTACTAATTTGACTTGGTACACTCGTGATGATTAAATGACGTAATCGCAGTTAATGATGAATGGTAGTGACATCACTGTTTGCTTCACAGTTGAACTTTATAAGCTCATTAATGTGACATTTTATTATCATATTTGTAAGGCAAAGCACACGATTGACTTCCATGGATCGATAAAAGTAACAAATGTACGACTGTAACAAACGATGTTTTTAGCGCCACTGTTTGCAATGATTATCGAGGTCGCCTGATTTTTTATCAGGATTATCTCCATTAGCCCAAGGGTTATATATTTATTTTTTATCTTTATTACTTTGAATGTTTTACTAGAAACATCTTTCAGCAGTGGATATTTTAGTGTAGTCGAACGTGTACCCGCATTTTAGTGCCGGTGGTGAGATTCGAAACCATTCCCATTGAGCGATGTATTGCAAGACCAACCCGGTATACATATGCCTTAAGATATTTTTAAAGTACCCTGAGTGTATGCTTGCACCCATCCACGATAGTGAAATCCCAGTTATACCGCTGTGTACTCGATCCCTGCTGTTATTAGTCCACATGCTTATAAACACCTAGTCAGGGATGCACCACATGGAGGATGAACAGTAGGGAATATCACCATGATTGGAAAGTGAAATTTTATAAATTTAGGATTATTAGTATCCCATATGTTAATTAATAATTATGTTTATCAATAGACCGCATTATTTTCGAACGTTTCCTAAATTTGTGAACATTGAAGGAGAATTGTTGATAGATATCTTGATGCAACGTTCAAACTAATAAACAGACGACTTTGCCATCAACAATGACTGATGGTGTCAAGTGTTTTTGGGATTGTTTAATTTTTATTTTGCAAATTTAGTGTTCTAACCTGTCAGACATTTGGTCTTAAGACACAATGATGATGATGATATTAATAATTGTATTTTTCCTTCTGTAGGATTTTCCAACAATTGTACAACACGATTCCACCACTGATTCGAGCAAATGCGCGGATACGCTGGTAAACTCTAGATCGTTTGACGTCGACGAATGTTTGCGCCTGCAGTCACCACTACCACCATCATCACGAGATGACGCTTCAGAGGTGCCTTTGGATACGCTATTTTTAGATTCGCGCGAACCGGAACCCGAAGAGTTGGCCATTTTGCTCGATGATCCCTTGCAGCCTTCGGGTATTGTAAAATGTGTTGACTGTTTGCGTTGGTTTTTTTAACTAATTTGTTGGTGGTATTGATGAACGTTGTTTCACCTTTTCAAAACATGTGAGCGGGTGTTTGCAACCATTTTTTAAGCTCAGATATATTACTGTGCTTTTGGTTTCTGACATACTTTCATATAGACACAAGATGTGCCACTGAGGTCTGGAGTTAGGAGTATTACTACTAATGGAAGTATAGAATACGTAGAAATTTGTTTTTTATTTCGGTGAGAATTTAATCATTTTTAGAGAGGATGAAAGCATATACTTAGTCTAATAAATAGATATTTTAAGGTTACATTTTTGTCATTTCTATCTGGAAGAGAACGTTTTGTGAACGCTAAAATTATTCAAAACATGGAATCCTGTAAGCAAAATGTTTACGTTATTCATTAATTGTCAACACATGGAAAACAGTGTAAAGATATTATTGCCATCAATGGCAAAATGGTTACCTCTGCATTAAATGTATAATTGTAGAGTATATTAAAAATTCATCATGTGCGAAAGAAAACGTATATAAGCAGTAAACAATGAAGTTTATTGGCTAATGGACGGTAGTATTCATTGGCGCTACTGTTTACAAATATTAACCGTCTGTTTTACTTTGGATTGTTTCCCCTACCCACACACCGTATAACAATGTATACTTCGAAATAACTTTTAAGTATTCTAAATGTACGGCTACACTCATCCGCCAATGCAGAAGTCTGCTATTCACTTGCTCCCCAATCGCTACTAGTCCATAATGCACTACTTGAAAGTATGCGGAATTAGGATTAACGCCATTGTGGGAGATTTGACATTTCTGATCACAAACTAGTGACGAAAAGATTCTTGTCACCAACCAATAAATAGCTGAGAACTACTTTTATCACAGTACCAGAATCAATACACCGGGGTGGTCTAGTGGTGCAGCACTCGACTTGAACCTGGGTGGGCATGGATTCGAATCCCATCATGGCACTAAATGCGGGCCCATGTTCGACGTCGCTAAAATGTCCACTGCTGAAAGATGCATTTCCCGTCAAAACATGCAAAGTAGTAAAATAATGATTTTACTAAACTAATTATTTTTATTTGCAAGTGGATGTTTGTGAAATATTATATTATTATCTATTATACAAAACCCCTTTGCTTTAAAAATAAGCATGGGGCAATGAGACAACAATTACAACAAAACAACAACAATAATGTCTCGTTGGCATTGCAGATTCTGCAAATCGAAGATTGATCTTCTTTTCGGCTTTCACTCAACCCTGTCATCTGTGTAACTCTGTCATCGAGATACGTGCGATCACTTCTTTACCGTTGTTTACCGGAATGGCGTTCTCTGGTTTGTTTTCGTAGCAGTATAAATATTTTACAGATGCCAGGTTGCTAATCTTGCTCTCAAACCCTCTTTTATCCAGGCTTGGTACTGGTTAGATTCAATCATTTTTGATCCAAACTAGGTGGAGTTGTTTGTGAAATTGGTCGAATAATTTTAATGCTTATTTACGTTTATGAATTGAATGAAATTAATTAAGTGTAATTAGCTATTCCTTATTATTTAACATTGAGGTGAACGTATAAACATACTTTATTGTAATTGACCTATTAATTATAAAACTTTTGTGACTAATATTTGTCTTATTTCAATATTTTATACAAGTTCACTGCATTTCAATGCCAACCACTGAAAGTGGTTATTGATATATTTACAACAAACATTATCGACGTTATCATTATTAATGCTAGAATGTGTTCAACTTCATTTACCCCCTCCCTCCCCAAGTTCAATTTACATCGGACAACCTCTTCGTATAGAAATTCGAAGTGCTGTGCGAACTTGAAATTAACGATGAGGTGGCTGTACCACCAACTTATATTATGTTACCTACATGTGTATGATGTGCCTCCTGTTTCGACAAATTGATTGCAACGACACACCCAAAGTTGTTATGGCCTATTGTGTCAGCTGACTTTATCCGTTTTTGCAAAACTTTGTCTCACAAAGAAGTCCTTTTTAGTTACAATAAGCGTCAATACGTCGTGAATAACACAGTATGAATGATTAGTCTTTTTTTAATTACCACTAACTACATTCGATATTTCTAACCTTTTGACTAAAATATTGTTTAGACATCGTGTTAACAGTATGAATAACAATTTTAAACAAAATAAATGGCAGTTCGCCAATAGTATTGTTAAATTATAGATAGAGATGAAAATGTAAACAACCACATTATATGTTTAAAAAAATCAGGCGGTTTCGTCAATTTTTGTGAACAGTGGCGCCGTCACAAGGATGTCGTCTATTAGCTAAGAAACTTTGTTATTCTTCCACGTTTGCTACGCTATTCAAGCCATTGAAATCGACCGTTTAATATGTCGTACAAATATAGAAATATTGAAGAAGTGACTATATCACCAACGGGTTTTCTTATTATATAAAAAAACCAACGCGAGATACTTTATGGATATTTTATTTTTATTTTAACTACTTTAAATGTTTAACGAGAAACATCTTTCTGTAGTGGACATTTTAGAAAAATCAAACATCCCCACATATGTTAGATTCGAGCGCTCTACCGCCAGCACATAGAATATAAAAATATCAAAAAATCAGCCGTGATATAAAACCAATGTATTCCTTATATACCTATTTAAACTACGCATGATTTTGACTGTTTCTCTCCCTCCCTCTCCAGGCTTTACCCTAACTACTACCGAATCGTTGCCAATGCAGTCGCAACTGACACAACAACACGTGTCGGACATCTGCCGACCGTCATTCGATCAGCTGACAAGTTTTGTTCGATTTCACGAAGTCCACGTATCGATTGCCGATTCGTTTTACGAAAATCTTGGCCGACGTTTGTCTGTAACGGAATCGGCGACAGCACTAATTGGTGGCCAACAGCAGCAGCATTTCTGGTCTCGGTCGCAAACAGACGATTCGGCTGGCAGTCAGTCGAAAAGTGACTCCTTGTCGACGACTGATTGTCATGCAGCCAATCATAATAATAAGTGTTTGAGTCAAGCAATGAGTGAATTCAATCAATTGACCTGGTTTCGGTTTAGAAAATGCGTGCCATGCATCATCAATGCGCTCAACTATCGACTGACATTTACCGATGACGATCATATTCAAGTTGGTGTTTGTCCGTTACCGTTTTGAGTAATCCTTGTAAAGTGCCGGGGGTTGGTTTAGCGGTACAGCGCTCGACTTGGACCACCGACACTAAATGTGGATCCACGTTCGACTTTGCTAAATTGTCCACTACTGAAAGATGCGTTTGGCGTAAAATATTAAAAGTAGAAAATATAAATAAAATAAATGAATTTGCAATGGTGGTGATATTCATGACTGTTCCTCGTCCATATGGTGCATCCTGTACTGGGTGCCCATACGCATCTAGGATCGTGTGCACAGTGGTATAAATATGGGCTTTCACTGGACTTCCGCTTAGTGAATAAGTGCTAGCATACACCTAAAATGCTTAGAAGGTATGTCAATAATATCCATTTACCATATGTAGCCGGTTAGACTTTTGGGTCCAACAGCCGGGATCAATCTCCAATTCTCCCAAAACAATCGTTTCGCCAATTCCTGACATCGTAGTAAGGATGCCGTCTTCTAGCATTCGACAACCTCTTTGTATAAAAATTTGGGTTGCTGTGTGAACTTGCATGAACAGTTAGAAATGTTACCATTATTTATAGGCATTACTCAAATCCTCAGAATCATTAGCATTTCAAGGCACACTTTCATCATGTGTAGCCGCTGGGTTAAGAAGGATAACTTTGACAAAAAAAAAAGCGCCGTCATAAGGATGCCGTTTACCAGTCAATATAATTTGTTATACTTGTGAGTTTGTTACGTATATCAAACCATCAATGTCGATTGTTTAATATGCTGTATAAATATGTAAATAATTAATATGGGATCATGCCATCACCAACAATGAATGTATATCATATGTAGCTTTTAGTTTGAGAGAGTCGTTCTCGGTGAAAAATTAGGCAGTCCCATTAATCTTTGTAAACAGTTCAATATATGTAAGCAGCACTATTTGAAGTGTTGAAATTTTAAACTTGAATTACCGTCGCCTTTGGGAACTTCGACAGTCTAGTAGGATTATCAAGCACGACTCGCGGTGCAGTTCGTTTTAGAAACGCATCCAGGATAGCCAATTGAGTAGTCTTGTCTATGGAATTCGATTGTTTTTATTGATGAGTGCGGGCATACCATCATATTTTTATGTATTTTTACAGATATTGGCCACAGGCATGATACTTGTTCCTCCATTGTACCAAAATGAATTGTCCAAAGCTCCACGCGTTGCCGCCAAATCTAGCGACAGCAGTGTACCAATGTTGGATTCGATCAAAATTAACGCACCTGCTATCCGTCATATGTCAGCTAATGTAAGTGCTATTCTATTCTTATCCGACGTATTCACAGTAGCAGCGAACACAGGAATTGTTTTCAATAGTATAGCCACAATTGTTTACACAATAATAAACAGCACTTATTTGTGCAAAAGCGGACCATAAATGATAACAAAAGGAATAAATAAAAACGAAAACGTTTGCGACAAAGTTGCCTTTAGCGAATTGGAGGATTGTGGGGATAGGGGGGTGCTAGTTTCTTTGTTCCTGAATGTGGGGGGATTTTACTGCGTACCACTAGCCGGTTCATCCATGTCTAATTGGAGGAGGAGGGCTGGATTTTGAAAAGTGGATAAAGTTAAAGAAACAACAAGTAAATTGGAGAAAAGAAACGAAAACATGATTTTTATGACGGAGTTGAGTGTGAAAGCGGAAGAGAGGCTGCTCACTTGTCAATAGGCAGAATTTTCAATGCCGACAATTCAAAGTATGTACAATTACATGGAACAATCTTCGTGCTTTTTAGATCGAAAGGATTTTGTAATAGGAACCAAAAAATCTCCCAACAACTTGGCTTCCAGCCATTTTGCAACACGAATAAGATGTGTGTCAATTGTACGTATATATGAATGAACGTTTGCATTTGGGGTCATTGAATTGTTTTCTTTTGCCTTTGTGCGTTCTAATTTGAACAACCAATTACAATTTTAAACTATCCGTTTGCAAAATATTTGTCAGGGTTATTTCCTTTAGTCTATCAATTGCATAGAGCAGACGTATTCCTTAAGATACCTTTCAAGTACCTTAGGTGTGTACTTGTACTCATCCACCAAGAAGCGACCACTGTACACTCAGTTCCTAATTTGTATCAATTTGAGTTCAGGATAGATCACATACAAGCAGAGAAACAAGATTATCACCATCATTGAAAATTGAAACTTTATAAGCTTTACTCTAATTCTCAAGACTATAGACATATTGATGGTAGTAATAAATTCATAACCGGTTACTGTTTTTACTGTCTTAAAAAATACCAATAGGGGCCTAACAGGACAATAATAAAAACATGAATAACAGTTTGAACAACCATTGTATGATTACAATTTTGAACTATGCGTTTGCACACTATTTGTCGGCCCTTTGTAGCTGGAAGTGAAAGACGAAAAAGTCAACGGTGAAAATGACAAAACGTTTTCCGGTTGTCTACTTACCCCCCTATCGGTTGTTCCGGGAACTTTTGTCGAATCCTATTTGGGCAATTTGGACTTTTTCTTTATACGAGAAACTACCGATTTGCGTGAGGTTAGTTATTGTTTATTTTTATTACTTTGAATGGTTTACGAGAAACGCATCTTCCAGCAGTGGACATTTTTGCGAAGCCGAACGTTGGTTCGCATTGAGAGCCGGTGGTGGGATTCGAACCCATGCCCACCGAGGTCCGAATTCGAGCGCTGTACCGTTAGACCACCCCGGTCTACTGAAAAGCGTTATTTTTAAGTGCGTATGTTTGTGTCAGTGTGTGTGTTTTTTCTGGATCAAGTGAGCGGTATTTGAATTTAGATTTTGATCAAAATGAAATTAATTACTACTCTCTTGTTAGCCTACCCTATCATTATTATCGTCCGGTTACACCTATTAATATTCAGAATAAGTTTATCAATAGACTTTTTATTTATTTAACCTGTTTCCAATAGTTCTCAATCCGGTCCACTAGAATTCACTAATTTCCATAAAGTTGCATTTTGTAATACAACTTACGCTAATATTGTTTGTTTCGTGCACACCATGTTCGTACATTCTCAAGTTGTATTTTTAATTCTTTAACATTTACTTTCTCGCGTTTCAAACCGTACTCATAGTGTGTATCGGCATGCTGCCCCAATATTCTGTACGCATTCTTTTGGTTTACAAGATTGTGTTATTGTCTTTTATCCTGAAGATTTGAGTAATAATCCTTATAGAGTCTCAATTTCCAATGATGGTAATATTTCTGACCGTTCGTCCTCCACGTGGTGCATCCTGGATTAGATGCTGAAAGGCATATAGACCAATAACAGTAGGGTCCGAGTGCTCAGCGGTATAGCTGGGCTATCCCTACGGCGGGTGGGTGCAAACATACACCCAGGATACTTAGAAGGTATCTAAAGGTATACGTACACCATATGTAGCCGTTGGGCTAAGGGAAATAACCCTGAATAAAATCAGGCGGCCTCGTCAATCTTTGCGAACAGTGGCAACGTCACATGGATGCCATCTACTAGCCAAGAAACTTTATTCTTCCACTTTTACGTTTATCAAGCCATCGAAGTCGGAAATAAGGAAGAGGCGACCATGTCACTAACCAAAAATGAAAAAAATGCTAACTGAACTTTAAATCGAGACAGTTTTATTTTATTTTCTGACGTTACTGATTCAATCTACGTGTGACGGCAACAATGTTTTGTTAAGGTTATTTTTCTCAGTCTATCAATTACTTAGAATACAGTTCTCGACTTGAACCTGAATGGGTTCGATTACTAACACCGGCACTAAATGCGGGCCTACGTTTGTTTTTGTTAAAATGTACGATGCTGAAAGGCGTTTCCAGTAAAACATTTAAAATAAAAGACAAATAATAAATATTCCCTAAAATACCTTTTAAGTACCTTGGGTGTATACTTGCACTTATCTACCAATGAAAAAGCCCCCACTGTAGATTGATACCGATCAATCTAAATTCAGGATAAACTACATGGAAGCACAGAAACAAGATTGTCACCATCATTGGAAATTGAAACTTTATAAATATTACTCTAACCGGTTACGTTTTCAACTGTCCTAAATAAATATTAATAGGGGCCTAGCAGGACAATAATAAAAACACGAATAATCCCTTTTTATTCACCGTCAATTCAGGATGGTGGAGTATGTGGATTTCTGCACGCCAGTTTGACCGAAGTCCAGGCTGTGGTCGGGGCTCACACCGCCAGTTTGGGTGGAAATGCCCTACTTTCGTACCATTTGAGTGAAGTGCAAGTTTTGAAACCGGCATCGCGAAACCAAGCCCAATGTTTACTCAACGTTTGTGGAGACATGGCACGGCTGGCGATGAACAAAGTTGGTGCAAAATAGAAATAGGAATCGATTTCAGTTGTAAATATTGTCAAAAACACATCTGTGATTCAATTTGTTTTTTTTTTATTGAAATATATCGGCATGCATTTGAGTCTGGGTTTTTGTATTTTATAACCGAGGTGGTCTAGTGGACCTGGGTTCGAATCCCACCACTGATACTAAATGTAGGGCCACGTTTAGCTTCTCTAAAATTTCCACTTCTGGGAGATGATACTTCTTCTTTCTTTACACCTTTTCTCTCTTTTATGAGGAGTCGCTGTTTCTGGTCAGCATTCTCCATTTGGTATTGTTCGTAACGTCAATTTTTGTTAGTCCCTTTTCTTTCATATCGGCTTCCACACTATCCAACCATCTTCTCTTCGATCGACCACGGTTTCTTTTACATTCCACTCCCAATGCCATTATTCGCATTGTAACGTAGTTTTCTTCTCTACTTAGAATGTGGCCGTAACACCTTAGCCTATTTTCTTGACTTTTCTTATGAGCTTCGATGACTTTCAGTTTTCTTCTAATATCTTAATTTTCTGTTATGTCTAATTTGGACACTCCCAACGACCATCGAAGCATCTTCATTTCTACTGAATTCAGTTTTCTTTCTTGGGCTTTCTTAATACTCCATATTTCTGATCCGTAAATCAAGACCGGTCTTACTGTGGCAAATGGAAATAACCCTGACAAAAAATTAGGCGACAGTAGCGCCGTTACTAGGATGCCATCTATTAGCCAAGAAACGTCATTCTTCTGTGTTTGTTACACATCAAGCCATCAAAGTCGATCGTTTAATATACCGTATACATATGGAAAATAATGAAGAGGTGACCACGTCACCAACTAAAATGTGAATGTAAAAAGTGTTGCCTTTAGGGAAGGATAAATAATGAAACTATATAGATCCTAGACATTCATGTTCAAATTCAACGAATTTTTTGAAGTCAGAATGTGTACCATTTTTCAAACAGAACAATTAGAGCAACAGCTTTTATAAAATTGAGTCAAACGTTCGAAAATGAGTATATTAACCACACCTCCAAGGGGCGCTTACATTAAACAGCCTTGTTGTCCCATACTCTCTTTAAAACGAAAAAACGTTTTGTCACAAAACGGTAAAAAGTTATCTTTACTGTCAAATTAGACAAGTACTGTTTTTGAATGTTGTTATCACGAATGACATTCGTTCATACGTTAGTATCTTTTAACAGTCTACAAGTTGTAAACATCTTTCTTACATTTGCATCCTGTCGCATAACAAAAAACAAGAAGTATACATGCTAAGAATAAATTATATTTTAAAAATATAATGTAGAAGAAAAAATTAAAAGAATTGTACCATAATGATAAAGTAAACTCCAGTGCAACTATAATCGTAATTCCATGATACACTAGTGATGACTACGCAATTGAAAATCAACTTTCATTTATTTAGTGATCCAAAATGCACAAATTGCCGGAAACTATTTTGTTTTCTAACTGCGAACCAGCTGGGAGATGGATGATATTTCCAAAATTTGCTATGATGATCACCGTACCCTAGACAAATAATTTTTAAAAATATTCAAATGGTAAGTATTCAAAAATACTTTTTTTTAAATAGTCAAATTCGCTACAAAACCAAATCATAGATTCCTCAAACGAGACACTTTCCCATTGGATGGCATACTGGTTGGGATAACGGAATTGTGTAAAAACCTACTCTGCTACCATATACTACACGTACATGAATCAGATGATTTGAATACGTTCAAATGTGCGTATTCTATTGTGATAAATTCCTCTACTATCAAAAAATGGGTTTTAAATATTTTAACTATAACAATAAATCATTGAAATAGAGTTCAAGGTAGCACTAAAATTGTTTAAATTTTTAATAAATTATTCAATCCTGTACAAATCACAATACAATGCATTTGACAGAAACGATTCTCAAGTTTGTTTGTTTTTTAAACTACAACCGGAGTTTTATTATAATTTTAAAAATAACGTGATTTTTATTCGTATAAAGTGCATAGTCCTTGATTAGCAATTGCATGAAGACGGTTGAAACTATAATACAATTGGTTTTTTTTATTATCTTAAACAATAATTGAAATGGTTTTGAAAAGTGAAATTCGTCAACACGAAAAATTGTTCAACTGATCCAAAATCGAATGTTTGTTTTGATGCAATTTTTTTATTGATGCTGTAGCAAAGTAGTGTCAACTGCAATTAATTCCATTCTTCAAGATTTTTTTACAGCCTTAATGTTTTACAAAAACACCTATTTCATTTGGCAAAGACAAACGAGGGCTCGAATCAAAATGTCCAACCACGTTCAAGTTCAATGCCCTACCAACTCTGCCGTTTCAAGGTGATAGAAGTAGCTAAATTGGTCGGACAATATTCAAATCCCACTCTGTTGGCACAAAGTACAAACCGACTGGGCTAAATTCCCACTAGCTCAGTAAGAATGGCTTTTTGGAAACTACAAAATAATACATATTAGTCTGAATCAGCTACCTTTTTCCTACATCAGAACTTAAGTGCCTACTATTATTATTATCATTAATAATAATAATAATACAGTGGAACTCCTCATATCCGAATATGGGATTCAGTAAATTTTAACCACACTTACAAGGGTATAGCATAATTTGTGGCCTGTAGAGACAAAGAAAACTGAGTAAGAAACAGCAATTGAAACCATCAAACTCCAATTTTAGAAATTACACAATAAAGCACATAATAGTCGAAAACAAATGCCTTGTGCGCCTACTTTGAGAGTAATGCCCTTGCCAAAATACACGTCACCGGTGAGCGTCAAATGGTCCAATTCCAACAAATCCGGAATCGACGCAAATCGAGCCAAAAAATCTTTCACCTTTTTGAAATGACTGCCCAATTTGATAAGAGGCACGGTGGGAAAACTTCGCAGTGGCGAAATTTTCAAACATCCACTTTCGAGTTCGTACAAATTGGACATGATGAGTAACAAGTCGGAAGTCGTCTTTACGGGCAAAAATCGGTTTCGGGCCACATTGACACCTATTTTTCACACACACATAAAAGAAATTGATAATTAGTTATATGTCATTCAAGTTCCTATCCCGTCTTTAGATGACATTCTATCTCGTGGTAAATGAGTTCAAGTTTCTCAAACAAAAGAGTCTGTATATAATTATCTAAATATCGCCTATGTAAAAGTTTAGACAGTTACAGAAAATTGTAAAACCAATGAGTAGCGCAGTTGGATCTACGCGGTGTAATCGTCCGGTCCACTATAGTCAATTGAAAGATCCTGTGATTTGCTTTAAATTTGCACACTTTCTGGTACAGTTGTTTTTATATGTTAGTGTATGTATACTTGTATATTCTTTTTTCAGTAATAATATATACTTTTTACAATGATAGAACCACTATTACTATTCCATTGGCCTTTCCTCTATTATTAAGATAATAATCATAGCAAACAAGTGTCTATTCATACTTAAAGTTATTACTATTATTATTGTTAATATTATAATCAAGTAATTATATATATATAAAGCGCTTGACTTGCACAAGGAATTCAAATCCCACTACCAAAAGCCCACTTTAAATATGGAGCCTTATATCTGTGAACGTTCAATATTAATGCATCCCACCTACAAACATACCAAAAGCATTTTTGAATGATTTAATTGCGGCACCGGCAGCCTCTTCAAGTTGAATAATATTCATTCCATTGTCCAATGTCTTGTGATTGACAATAACATCCATCTGTAGTGTTTTGTTTGTAACCGATTGATACAAGGCGTTCAAATCGATCCACAAATTGTTTGTGTTGAAAATGCGAAATGTACGAACGCTGGCGAATTCATCGACATGATCTGCAGGAACCTGGAACATTAAAAAACGGCACAATTTTTTTATTCAATTAACAACAAGCAGCATTTGTGAACTATTTTTAATTGTTCAAAACAAGGTAATCTTAGTATTGAAGCGAGCGAATGAGATCAACTGCCAAATTCCTGTCTTCTGATCATTCCAGCGAAACTAACTTTTTGGGATACGATTAGTGCGTTTTTGTGTGTCGCCAAACAATAATTAATTAGTTAATTAAATTCAACTTACTTGTGCCAATTCAAGTAAACCCAAATTGCCTCCATAATTGATAAGCGTGCCACCTTTAACATCGGCTTTTGTTTTGTCAGTAACTTCCATTACGAATTCGGGACGCTGATTATCAGCGTGAATAGATGGATCCATGACAAAATTAAGAATATCTAAAATTCGCAAATTAAATACTATTTATTCAAATGTACATTTTCCTATTAAAAATAATTCTGAATTGACGATAGAAATATTAAAAAACTAGCCATACATTTTTCAAAAAAATGCATTAATAGTTTGGAAAACATAGTGCAATGAAGGCGTATTTTAACAAAATTAATTGTTTATTAATCAATTCTCATTTTCTCCTAAATCATTATCGTGATTGTACATCATATAAAACAATCACCTGCCATTGTTCCGTTTGACAAGGTAACTGAATATGTGCAACAAGCGTAAAAAGTCAATAAAGTTTATTACCTAAAAGTAACAATATTTGTGATGCGCAATTGTTCACAAAAATTGAAGAAACCAGATTGTTTCTGTTAGCCCAAAGAATACATATGGTATGGCATATCAAAAAATACTTTTCAACTACACCGAATGAATACTCGCATCCACTTTCTAACAAAAACGGATAGTTATACCACTATGCACTTTGCTCCTAAATTCGTTAGTCCATTTTCAGAATGCACCACGTCAAAGTACAAAGAATTAGTAATATCAACAGCATTAGAAGTTGAAACATCATAAGCACTACTCAAAGTAATAGCATCTCATCGTCTTGTCAGTAAGCCCATTTAATCAAACAATTCAATTGAAGCAAAAATTATTAAAAACTTACTTAAATCAATAGTAGCTCCAAGATTGTCAATATTAGATAAAAAGACCCATTCCTTGCCTAATTCCATCATTTTTTTAGCCAGTCCAGAAGCAACAAAACTCCCATAAAAGTCACCATGACCAGGTGGATACCATTCATCTTGGTTGTAATCTACTGCATCTTCTCCCTTCTGATTTTTCGAACAAGCACATTTGGCTATAGGCAAAAGAGATTCACGATTTAAACGTGGGAAACTAAATTTTAAATAAACACAATTTTGAATATTACTATTAATATATAGTTACATCTAAATAAGTTAATTTTTCTATAAAAATAAATATTAAATACATTAATATTGAAATATAAAAAATTGTGCTTAATATAAAAAAATAAACTTTATATTTTAATCTATATAGAACATTAATTGTAAAACGATTATTTACTAACGCGCTTTGTAAGATAGTTAAAATTTCAACATTAACTTGTTGATATTTGCGCAAGACAGTCATTGTTTCCTCATGAGTATTGAATGAATTCATTAAAATAAGTGGAATTGATGCTCCGTATGCATTGTTCAAATTCTAATAACAAAAGATGCATATAATTTCTATTAAAAAGTCTTATTAATATTAAAAACAAAACTAACAACAATTTAATTTAGAAATATTAAAAGTGATTATAAAAATATTGGCTACAATGTTCCTGTAAAACGCCTAACAATGTACTCAATATATATATATATGCATAAACTTATTTCGTGCCAGTAAATACTAAAATATAAAATACTTTTTAAAATATAATAATTAAATAATTAGTACATAATGTAAAATACATATTTTGACTAAATAACATACCTCTATTTGTTGAATAGTTAAATCCAAGAACGTTATATCATTCCTAACAGCAATTAAAGATTTCGGTCCAACACATCCCATTGATGTACCCAAACCACCATTCAATTTGACAACAACTAATTTGTTCAACTGTTCTCGAATTTTAATACGATCAGTTGCAACAATTAACTTATCATAAGCTTTCACCATATATATATATATATATATATATATATATATATATATATATATATATATATATATATATATATATAATTTTAAAGGTTCTTTAAAATAATATAATGTAAATATTTAAAAACACTCTTTTAAAACTAAATAAATTTATTGTTCAATAAATCTAACAATTCTAATATCGCCCTCAAAAACCTCATTACGAAGATAACTGATCCATGCCATTTAGGCTATTAAACCTCTGCAATATGCCAAGACCTATATGATAAAACTCCTAGTAAAAAGAATTACTTGTTTGTTAAAGGTAGTAACGTAAAACATTTAATATCACTGGACAATTAGAATTAATCACATTCGTTATAAATAATAAATTTGCACGGTCTATTTTAATAATTGATAACTCAATGGTTAAAACTAAATATCACGTAAACTTAAATTCATATAAAACTTTAAGTATCCATTTCTAATCATTTTTAAACTAAGAAGTACTACCAAGTAAAGTTATTTTTCAATAAATCTTACAATTTCAATATAACCGTCAAAAATCTTTTAAGTATTTTGAAAATATTCCCACATTTTTGTGCTAATTATTTATTGAATAATTTCTTATATATATAATTAATTTGTTAAATAAATACTGTTTCAAAGTATCACTTATAAAATATTTTAATAATTTAAAATAATCACCAAGTGCTAATAATCCTAAGAATTCAAACAATGTTTAAAATTTACAATTTAAATAATTGTAATACTGCTGATTAGGGAAACCTTAATGTGAGGAATCTCAAACTTAAACTGACACGGATCAGAGACCAAATTGACATTAGCATAACTAATATTCCACCTTAAGGTAGATAAATACTAGAATTTTAAGGTCTTTATAATACACTTTAATAAAATATACGCGTCCTATATGTAATCATTTAGTTAAACGAAACAACCCTAACAGAAAATTAAGTAATTTTTGTAAACAGTAACGCCGTCACAAGAAAACCTATTAGTCAAAAATCTTTAATTCATTACATTTTCTACGTAAATAAAAAACTGCAATACAACCGTCTAAAGTGCTTTGTAAAACATTCACCAATCACTGTTGTAATAAAGTAGAATTCTTGGTTTCTTTAAATAATTATTAAATTTAATCATACATTTATAATCAATTACGTTTAAACAATATAACTAATAAACAATGAGCATTTATAAATACCATAATTTTTCAATGTTTATTTTATACAATATAATAATTAAAATGTCAACCATAAAGTTTTACTGATATTATAAACTGTACACTAATTTTTTTGTAATTAAAAACATCCGAAAAACAAAATTACACTCATTCTTTAAAAATAGTAAATACCTTTACAAATTAGTTAATAGCATTTTGTGTTTCACGTATGTATATAATGAATGTATACTCAGTAGAGTATTAAAGCTTTGTAATAATAATAATACACTAACAAAAAATTAACGCAAATAATATGTTTTAATAAATTTTACTATTTTATTTACTACTTTTTTATCTAACATTATTCAAAAACAATAAAAAAATAAATAAAAGTACAACTCCTTGCGTTAAAAATACTATAAAAATTGAAACGTTTATCTATTTCTCAATATCCCACTACATACAAAAAGGTTTAAAGTAATTAAAATAAATTAGCCTTCAATATATTTAAATAATGGTAACAAATTTAATCAAAATAAAAAACAATAACTCACGCTATCTGATGATATTGGTTCAACTTTTTTCCAATCATATGTTGCAGATGTCAAATATAAATATCTTGCAAACAAATCTTTAAAAGCGTTCATTTCCTGAATGAAACTTTCTTTTTTCTCATTATCTGAAGTCGGAATTGTACCTACAAGTGCATCTAATTCAGTCTCCAAAGCATATCTTGCATCTCTCAAAGTCAATTCTTTAAAAATGCTAGACGTCTGAAAAAAGCATGATATATGATATAAAATATTTTAAAATGAATATTTAAAATAAATCAATTAAAACGACTAATCAAATTTAAATTATAACGTTTATGTAAATTATTAATTGCTAAATAAAGTCTAGTAAACTTGTTTTTATAACAAATAATTTCGAAGAATACTTGTTAGAAACTGTTTTTCCAAATAAAGCACTTCCTTGTTTTATAAATTAAATAAAAAGATGTTTAAGGTATTTTTTTAAAATAAATGCAGTCATTAACAGTTCCATTTAGTAAACAAACCCTCTCAATCATATTGCCGCAACACAAATGAATTAGCTTACATAGTTTGTCAAAACAGTTTGATTAATTCTTTAAAAACATTTTATACATTTTTTGCTAATTGTTTTTTTTTATTTTAATTTTATATTTAATAAATTAAAAATAAGTAATTAAATAATTACTTTGATATAAAAGATTTTATAAAAAGTAGTAAGTTACAAAAAAATGATTATAAACAAAATACACTTTTTTAATTAAATTATTAAAAAAAAACAAGTTTTACCTCAATCAAAATGATTTGCAAATTTTAAAAAAACTTACGTTATCTCAAAATATCGCAAAATGAAAACAAATTTTTCGTTTTTAAAAGCATAAACGACAAATCTTTAATTTATTATATTTAAAATTTTTAGCATTAGAAATTTTACATGACAACAATTAAATTTTTATTTTCGGTTTTTATGCTCAATCCTGTTATTGGAATCGCACTATATTTACTTCTATATTGTAATTTGATTAAATCGTATATTATTTATTATTTATTATTATTAAGCGTTAATATCTCACTAGAGATACATTCAGAGTAAAGTACATTTGCACTATCAATATAATAGAAATAACAACAAAATAAAAAAATTAGTAGCACAAGAAATAGGAACAAAATGAAATAGAATGTCATGTTGATGAATATAAATATAGTCAATACAATAAACATGTGATTTTTTAAAAATTTACAATTACTATACTTCAAATGAGTCATTATAAGGCACAGTTACATTATGCTGTAAGATGACCAAATAAGTTCAATTAAATACGTGGGTAGAATAATTCTTACTTTAATAGGTTTGTTAGAAGTAACATTACTGCATTCACATTGAAGATAGAAACAAAATCTAAGACTTATTTTTTTAAACAAAATGAACAATAATGATATTTTTAAATTAATCTCTAAATTTCTACAATTAATTCTGAAATAAAAATTTTATAATTGCTGGGGTGGTCTGGTGGTACAGCGCTCGATTTGGATCTGGGTGGGTATATGTTCGAATCCCACCACTGACACTAAAATGCGGGCCCACATTTGGTTTCGCTAAAAATATCTACTACTAAATGTTGTTTTTTATAAAACATTCAAAGTAATAAACATCTTTTTAAAATACAGGTTTAAAGAGTTGTTTAATTGTCTTAGAACTTTTAAATCCGTGTGATACACTTGCGTGACGTGCATTCAAAAGTTGCTAATTGTGTTTTGCGCATGCCCAGATGTTTACGTGTTTTACGTGTTATTTGTTTTGTTTTTGGTGTAATTTGTGTATTTTATTGTTTTAGTTGTGGAATTTGTTTTCCCAATTATTTGATCTATTACAATTTGTATGTGTCATACTTCATTTACTATGTTATTAAACTTTTTAATCCAATTATTATTTAGTTTTGCTTTGTAATATTTTACTTTTGTTATATTCTTCTAGATTTGTTTTGGTCTGAGGATGAAAGTATCTTAGTAGCAATTTGTGGGCATTGGGAATGCAGTAAGTCTGTAAAGACTAGTATGTTTTGTTCCAGGTGTAACACTTGGTTTTATAAAAACTGCACTAGACTCTTGGTGAAAATCATGGAAAAAATAGGTAAGTCCTATTTAGTTAGTTTTATCGTCAATAATAATTTTATAAACCCTACTCGCATTAGTTTATGTCATCGAGCTCCTTCCTCTCCAATTTATTGGTTTTTACTAGTAGCTTTACCAGAATGCTAGAATACTCTCCCTCGATCGATGTCATCTACTTTGATTTTTGTAAAGCTTTTGACAAAGTACCACATACAGCATTACTGAGCAAGTTAAGATCATTTGGGATAAGTCCTCCACTTCTCGACTGGATAGGTAACTTTTTCTCAAATCGTTAATTTAGTGTTAGATTAGGTGAGGTCACCTCTGCTGCTGTGAATATAACCTCACGTGTCCCCCAAGGATCTGTCCTTAATCCCTTGTTATTTATAATTTATATTAATGACATTCCTTTTGTTGCTCAATCGGATATCTTAATTTACGCTGATGATGTCAAGATTTGGAGTTCCAATTTTGAACAACTTTAACTCGACATTATTAGTATTTACAATTAATCTCTAGCTAATGCGCTCCTTCTAAAATTTTTTAAATGTAATTATTTTTCCTTTGGTAAACCTTCAAACAACACGTTGAGAACCCCCAAATTCTCAACCTATCATTTGTGTAAATTTAGTCAAAGACCTAGGAGTTACCTTTAACCCCTCCCTCAATTTCTCAGTACACCATAGGAAAGTTGCTTCCACTTGTTTCCAATTCACAATTTTTTTAAGCGCAATCAAGGAAATATCCCTGTTAGTTCCGCGCGTCTACTCTACCAGTTATATATTAGAACACATTTCGAATACTGTATCCAAGTAACGTCCATTTTCCAAAAAACTGGCATTATGACTTTAGACAAAGTACAACGTATTTTTATTAAAGTCACTAGGCAGCTTAAGAATGTAAACTACTCCAACCGCTTACAATCCCTTAAGTTCTTCCCTCTGCAAGATAGGAGGCTTTGGGGCGATCTTATTCTAGTATACAAACTGTCAAGATCAAACCATGCAAATCATCCATTTGTCCTTGCCAATGATTCTTACAAAGGACAACCTTTTAAGTTAACAAACCTAGAATAAAATCCCGCCCGAGCCCAAACCATTTCTCCTATAGGGTCATATCTGCATGGAACAATTTACCGACCCATGTTGTTTCAGCTTCATCATTAAGTGTTTTTAAATTGACCTATGATAAGCATTATCATAATAACTTTATTTAATTATTTATTTAATTTCTCTTTAATACATTTATATATATATATATATAGATATATAGATAGAAATTTATTTTTAAAATTCTTATTATTTATTGACATCTGATACATTGAACCGAGTACCAAAAGAAGTTTTCTCTTACTTAACTTGTGAACAAACCTAAAGCCTGAAATCTAAATAGTTGTTTAATTGTTTTACAAATAATTATACGCAAAAAGCATTTATGTAATTTTTAAATTATATAATTAATTATAACAATTAATTAAATTATTTTAATTAATTGTTTTATTAAAATTTTTATAATAATTACCTAATTATCTGTAGTACTAATATTATTTTAATGTTTAACATTGTTTGAAAATGTTGTATCTATGCCAATATTAATGCGATTTTATGAATAAAAATGGATTCCTTTGACTTACATCTTGCTATTGATTACGTCAGTTCATATGGAGTTGTTCTTACTCCAGAACAAAAAGCTACTTTGCAAACCACTTTAATTGTTTTAAAACATGAAAATAAATTTATAAATGTAAATTTTTGGGGTATAATTCGAGGCATAAACGGCGATTACTTTATTGCTCAAGGAATTGGAAAAAATTCTATGATAGATAAAACTACTTTATACAGGTATTTATATTTTTAATATTAATATTTTAGCAAGGATTGTTCTACTTGGGGTCTTTTACCTGTACCAACAAAAGCAGATATTGAAAAAAGTATGGTTTTTAAAAGTCGTTTAACTGGTGACCCATCATATGAAACTGAATATGTTGATATAAAACAAATACCTGGAGAAGGTGACGAATTAGTAGAATCAGAAGAATTAGTAATTTGTTTTATTTTTTCTTTAAAATGTAAATTAAGATAACTATGAAAGAAGAAGATAGATTAGCCGCGATTATTTACCGTATTGAATCTGAAGCTGTCATAGTACCACGAGGAGCTTTTATGCGTCTTGCTTCTGGTCAGGTAATAAAAAATAAAAATTTTGAAGGTAATTTAAAAAAAAATATTTGTAATTATTTGTTAGGTTTATCTGTAGCAGAATCTTCAAAAGAATTATCATACCTTCACTTTCGTCAGCCCATTCATATGCCAAATTTAAAATTACTGGATAGAGCCAAACAGGATAAAGCACTTGATTTTTTAGACACTATAGAAAATGATTATCCAAAAGGTAGTTTGTTAAAAACAAATTAAATTAAAAATAGTAAACATTTTTATACGATGGTTCACTATTATGCTAAATAAATTGTTTTTTGCTATTGATACGTCAGCAACGAAAATGACTGAATGATTGTAGTAAAAAAGCTTTTATTTTTAAATATAAAAATTCAATTATTAATTTATACCTATTCTTGGCCATAAATACGAATATTAAAAGCGCTTGTAAAGATAGTTTAAAAATGTTCCTTAGAAATATTCTAATTATTTACTATAACAACTAAAGTATTAATATTACATATGTGCTGAAAAGTAGTTAGAAAAATATTTGTTTTTTATCTTATAAAATAAATAAGATTTTACTCTAATTTATTATCATTATTTTATTACTTTAAATATTTCAAGGGAAACATTTTCTAAAAGCTGACACTTTAACAAATCCGCAAATAGGCTCGCATTTAGTACCGGTTGTGGGGATCAACCCATTATCAAAAGTTAAAAAATATAAAACTTATTAATATTAAATATTTTATTAACCTTGTGGCTAGCACCAATTGATAGCAAACGTTTTTTAATTTATCAATTTATGAAACAAAAAACAATTTGATATTTACTTTTTTATTTTATACAAAAAGGTTGCTGGATAATACAATTTGAACGTGGAAGCAGTTTAGTCTTAGTCAAAAGTCTACTGTGGATTGGCTATGTACTTTATCATTTACCAAATACCAATAAATATGGATCAATATATGTTGGTACAGGTGAATTTAATATTGATCTTCCATTTATGCTATAATTTTGCTACAAATAAAAATAACATTTTATAAATAGGCTTTTTGTCCGGTTACTGTACTCATCTAGAAACATTTTTATTCTAGTCTGACTTTGTTTAATATATATTTTCATTTCAAAACCTAATATATTTTACTTTTTATTGTAAAAAAAAATATATCAAAAGTACCTTAAAATTTTAAAAACAACAATTTCAAAAAATGTTTAATCAAAAATAATTAATTAATAATAATTACATAACTCGTTTGAACAGTATAATAAAATATCCAAAATATTAATTTGATAAATAAATTGTTATTGTTTCAAATCAAAATTAAAACTATCACAAAATTGTTGGCGCTTTTGTCGAATCTCTTGTGCAGAAACTTTTGAAGGTGCAGCCTTTTTAAAATCTTGACAGAACAAAACAATTATTAAAATAATATCAAAAATGTTAATATTTATATAAAATACAATAAGAGCTGTAAAAAAGATTACTATGTGAGCAAGTTCAATTTATGAAAATTATTAAAAACAAATTAATTATTTAGTTTTTAACATTTTCTAGGCATGATTTAATTAAGCATTATTGATAATTAAAATTACCAATTTCTCCTTTAAATGAACAAAATCATATTTTTGTTATTTGTTATTGGTATTCACTTGCTGGTTTAAATACTAGTTTGCATAATTATATTAAATTAATAATGTTTTAACGTAGCTAAATAAATATTAATCTTGGTTTGTTTTCTGTTATAATTTATGTGGACAAATAACTAGAGACTAAGTATCTCTAATTGACAAGTAGTGGGTTCGATCATCATACAACGTTCACGTGTGCCCTTTAAAACTGCAATAAACAACTGTTAAACTCTTCTATCTCCAATAATAAGTTTAAATATATAAATATAATTTCAAATATTTTTTAAAGTATTCTACTTTTATTTTTATGCTGAAATTAGGTTAACTAACTAATATAATTAAGTATTCATTTATGAATGTTAATTATATTAGATACAATATAAAAAATTAAAACGTCTAAAGTAAAAAGTTATATTCAAAGACTTTCTAAACATAAAAGATTGTGATTGATTAAATAATATTAAATTGTTGACCATTAACATTGCAATTTCTTATTAAAACGTCTCATAAAACGCAATATCCTACAAAAGACATTCTCTTTTAATAAACACTCCCTGTTGATTTCTGAGTCATTAAAAATCTCATTTTGCAAAAATACTGAATCCTACCAAACACAGTAAAAAAATTCTATTCTGCACCCCAATAATAATGATTAGATAAACTTAAAAATATATATTAAAAACTTTTAATTTTGTATTATTAAGTTCACCCAAATACTGACAAACCTTGTAAAATTTCATTCTAATAACAAAATGAAAGTAAATTTATAGCATACCTTGACTCGAAATAGTATCTTCGTTAAAAAAAGTATTGAAAGAAGAATTTTCCTGCTACACAATCAAAATAAAATAGTAAGGATAATTTTTTTAATTAAAATATTTTTAATGTTAAAATTACCAATTAACATTCAAACATAACTCAAGCATTAGTCTAAATTACACATTTATTCAGCAAACATGTACAAAAGTTTAATATTAGCCACCACACAAACGAATTATTTAATAATATTCCACTTTCATTACATAATGCAGAAACGCATTTCTAAACATATAAAAAAACATTCATCACATTTACACAAAATTAAATCAACATTTTAAACATAATCATCATCATCGGGGATAAGCATCCCCTACCGGTTATTATCGCCTAGGTTAGTCCAAATTCCAAAAAGTCAGCAAAAACACCAACTTTTGCAATATGCACTTAATGAATAACACTTTAGATGTGCTGACTTTAAATGTTAATTACATCCCAAGTTAAACACCTCTAGTGATTTCTCTTAGCTGCAAACAGTAAGCAAACGGACGCCCAATTAATTCATTTTAACGAGGGGGAATTAGCATAAACAAAAGGATTGAGTTCGCATGCTACAATGTCCGTCCAAATTTTCCGTTAACCGCCTGGTCTTCTTTTCCATCCAAGTAATGAATGAATTTCCATAGTTTGCCCACTCATCCAGCCAAAATATATTCATAGATTAGATGGTGTTTCTATTTTTGGCTCCACAGTCTAAATTATTCTTAACCGTAAACACAATAAACCCTATTAAAGAATCACAGTTTCTAACTTCCATTATAAAATACTTCTTTTCACATGCTAACAATCCCAAGTAATGCTTATAAAATCTTCATTTCCAATGACTAATTACTACAATTACGTACCTCCATGCGGTGCACCCCAAACTCAAACAAAATTAACGGGTTCACCTGATGTTTTGCCAGGATTATCTCTCTTAGTCCAACGGATGCATATAGTGTATATATATATATACCTTAAGATACCTTTTAAGCATCCTGAGTGTATACTCGCACCTACCCGTCGTAGCGGAAACCCAGTTATACCACTGTGTATTCGGTCCCTGTTGTTATTAGTCTAGATGTCCATGGAAAACTACTCTAAGAAGCACCGCAGTCAGTAATATCACCATTATTAGAAATCGAAACTTTATAAGGATCCCATGCAATTGTTCGAGATACTTTGAGATGACAGAATTGACGAAGAGCTGACCATATCACCAACCTATTCATTTATTTGCATCTTTTCTAGTTATACTTTTACAACTATAATTACCTGTTTATTCAAAACGTCTTCTTTTGACAACTCTATAACGCGTTTCAATGTTTCATCATCTTCATCATTGTCAGCTTTACTAAGAGCCAACATGACTGACATTTCTTCACTGTTGTCATCTTGCAATTCACTTGACAAACTAATTTCTCGGGGAGCTGTAGATGAACAAGTCTTTGTAACAGGACATAACTAAAACAAATTGAGCAACACAAGCCAAAATACAGTCTTGGTACTCATATATATATATATATATATATATATATATATAGTACATAAATGTACATACACTTAGTATTTGATCGGCTTCGCATTGAGGTAGTTCACCGGTAACGAAAAATATAAAATGTCCTTCCTCTTTCAATTGGGCCAAATAAATAGTTAAATAAGTATCCGAAATAAGTTTGGCAGAAGATTGCATGGAATTTAAATCGAACCACTGACAACCTAGCTTCCGAATTGTAAACCAATGATGTTGATAATGACAAATAAACGCTTTCTGCCCGGAAGGATTTTTACGAGCTTCTTCGGCTTCGGAACATTGTCTCAAAAAAGGCACTAATTCCAACGACCAAATTTGCAGTGCTTTGATGATAACCTAGTACCAAAATATCAGTAAATGCATATACTTAATCAACAGAATAGCCTTTCATTATTATCAGCAGAAACAGTAACATTGACAGGTAAACACCATATTAAATAATGTAGCAATACTGTCATAAACCAATTTACCAAAAATGCTAAAAATTCTGAAGATTAAAGTAATACCATTTCCAAAAATAAGGATATTCCTGACTGTCACCTCCATATGGCACATCCTGGACTAAGTTTACCTAATAATCTAAATCAAAATAAATGGAACCGAATGCACAATGATAAAACATAACATCCGTTTTTAGCGGATAAGCGCAAGCATACAGCCAGGGTACATAAAAAGTAAACCATATGTAACTTCCGGATTAAAGGAGATAGCCCTAACGAAAAATCATTCATTCATTTTGGTTGGTGACGTGGTCACCTCTTCATTATTTCCCATATTTATACGACATGTAGAACGATCGATTTCGATGGCTTGACAAGCGTAGACAAACGTGGAAGAATAACAAAGTTTCTTGGCTGGTAGACGGCATCCTTGTGACGTCGCCACTGTTTACAAAAATTGACGAGGCCGCCTGATTTTTTGTCAGGGTTATCTTCCTTAGCCCAAGGGCTACATATGATATACATTTAGATACCTTTTAAGTATCCTGGGTGTATGTTCGCACCCACCCGCTGTAGCGGGAAGCCCAGTTATACCGCTGTGCACTCGGACCCTGCTGTTATTAGTCTAGATGCCTAGGGGCACCTAGTCCAGGATGCACCACGTGGAGGACTAACAGTCAGGAATATCACCATCATTGGAAATTGAGACTTCATAAGCATTACTCAAATCCTCAGAATCATTAGCATCCGAAAAATCAGGCAATCTTGTCAATCTTTGTAAACAGTGGCGCCGTCACATATATCATTAATCATGTCGTTATTCTCCTACGTTTGTTACAGTTATAAAATCATCGGACTCCATCGTTTAATATACTTCATAGAAATAATGTAAAAAGTTCGTGTCATCAACCACAAAAAGTATACATTAATAAAAAATACATAACCAAAATAATTAACAAATATAAGAAACTGTGCCGAGGTTGGAGAGCTTGTGTGTTTTACTAATCACAAGGTACATTGATCACCTATGCCAAAAAATGTAAAGGTTAGACTGACTATAATCAACCCGCTGTTTTACGCTTAGACTCTAACCAAGAGATTTAAATCACATCTTACAAAGCAAATAGTAATGTTCCGCTACTGCTTTACGCCTAATTTTATCCTCCCTGTTTTTTGAACAAAACACGGATTGTGTTTCAACCAACAGTGCAGTCTAGAAGTCAAACTTAACTATTTCTTTACCTACAAAAACCAACAAAGCAAATTAATTTTTTTTAATAAAAGCTAATATACAGAAAAACCCAAAAAAACACTCAATTGGTATAATCAAATACTGGCGCAGATAGTTTCTTGCAACATTTTTCCAACTACAGCCCTCCTGTAATTTCACATAAACCAGGCAATGCTGTAAAAACTCGCAAACAACTGAACGTTGTAAGTTAGAATATTTGTTTTTAAGTTTAGTGTAAATAGTATATTAATAAGGGTTTAAAAATAGGTATAAGTTGAAAAGTTTAAAGTAAAGCAAAAAATAATTTAAATGATTTAACAACTAAATGCCAATTTGTTCTATAATATATACTAAAAATATAAGTTCAAGTTAATGTATCAAATAAAAATTAAAACACTCAATACATAACCTTGTTTAAATCAATAACATAAAATATTACTATTATCCAGTCAATGTGTTTCATACTATTAATTTTAGCAATCTCACTCGTGCCACAATTTAAACAATGTTATCAACATTTAGTAATGAGAGCATATAATTATAACAACTTTGATGCCTCATAATACTAAAAAATGCTGATGAACCTGGGAATTTGAGTAATATTTATAGTCTCCATTTTTTAGGGTGGTGATCTCCCTGACTGTTCCTCCTCCATGTGGTGCGTCATGGACTAGTTTCCTATAAGCATATGGACTAATAACAGCATGAACCAAGGAAATAGCAGTATAACTGAGCCTGCACTGGATTCCCGTTCAGTGAATGGGTGCTTAAAAGGTATCTCAAGGTAACTATTTACCATATGTAGCCGGTTAAGCTTGTGGATCCGTCAACCGGCGTCAACCCTAAAAAAGATTGCCTCGACGATTCTTGTGAACACTGGCGTCGTCACAAGGAGCAGTCTTCTAGCCAAGAAAGTTTATCTCTCCAAGTTCAATTCGCTTCCGACAAATTTTTGTATAGGAATTTGAAAAGCTATTCAAACTTCGAATTAAGAGATCGTTCTTCCACCAACTTATGTTATGTTATGTCATAATAATATTTTAGTTGTCTAAATGACATTTACTCTCGAACTTTATCTTTTCATCCTTTTTTTATCATCATCATCATCATCATCATCATCTGTTTAAGAGATAAATATCTTCTACCGATAAATACCGATGAATTACCGCAAGTATGTCGAATTTGTTCGGAAAGCTTGTCGATGCACTATAGAGACATAAAACCATCAACCCAAACACGAAGATAAACATTTTCTCTTCATTGGTTCGCACAGTACTTCTGTATGCAGCTAAAACACGGACTCTTACAGGGTTAGAAATTAAGCAGCTTAATAAATTTGAAGCAAGATGTCTCAGATATATTTGACACAACACACATTTTGCATCATCCGTATCAAGGGACTGGACGAAAAAGATCAGTAACCGCCAAATTCAAAATGGCCTTCAATTGCATTATCTTCCTTCATTGGTATCGCGACAACAAAGATTGCGCTGATTTGGACACGTTCTTTGTAGAAATCCTGATACAATCTCACGTATCGTAACCCTGGCTTGTCCAAATGCCGACTGGAAGAAGAGGAAAGGTGGTCAAAAACGTACTTGGATGGATGCTGTTCGGGACGATCTTCACACAATCTTGACCGGCACTTTATCTTGGAAACAATGGCTAAGTCGGTTGGACTGACATATCCCTACACGCCTCTGAAAATCGTGAACAATGAAAAGGAATTGTTCGAAATGCTATCCGAATTTAGAATTAATGAAAATGTGGCATTGCCACTAACTCTTGTTGTTGTTGTACCGCAAATATAACATCGCGTTGAGAGTGACATTTCGCTTTAAGCTCTAAAATTGATGTTTCTATCCAATCAACCATCATTGTCAACAAATTAACCTCAACACCTATTTATTTAGTACGTCACTACTTATTTAGCACAACCTTTATTCACAGCTAACATTTATTGCTACATACCGTTACACTGTGTCACCTGTAGACACTATTTTCTTAAAATAATACTGTTCAGTTTGTCGATCTGAAACAGGACAATTATCAGGATCCAGAAAAGTCAGAAAAATAATCTCACACTTAAAACAGGACACAATAGTTATTATTGATAATTTTAAAATAATAATAAATTATTTATAAAATTCTATTAAAATACACTTTGTTGTTTAATAGGATCCTCACCTTTGTTCAAAAAACCAAAGCACTAAATGAAAAAGCTCCAATAAGTATAACTCAGAATCAGTAACAAACAGCGACAAAATTATAATCACCTCAAAATATATTAATAATCCTGAGATGCATTAATTACTACAGATGGAACTAACTCAATGGTGAGAACTTCAATCTCCAAATAAAAAATCTACGAGTTAAAGTCAAACATCACTTCTCGAATTCAAAATAATAATAAAATTTACGAACTAGCAATTCGTATTGTTTTATGTAATTTCATCCTAACCTACATCCAAAAATAACAAAGCACAAAAATTAAAAGTAATGTTAACGTTTCCAGTTTACTTTAAAAACCATAACTTAAATAAACTGGTATATAAGTCATTATTTAATGGTAAAAATAAGGAGAGAGACCGACCCCTACTTAGCGCGTCCACAGGTGACGGATAGTGGAACGAACTTTAGTAATAAAGATTAACTGTGAATAAGACTGTGCCAAATAAACAGCCATGGACCAAACAGATACTCAAGCGTTAAGGTCGTTAACAGTTATCGATGTCACCTTGAGTATTATCACCAAGCAGTCCTATTTAGGGACAGCACTGTTTGCTCCACCAGAAGAGCCTAAAAATGAGGTTTAAAAATTGCTCTCCTCACCAGGATGGCCGGCGGCTGTTAACTGGTCTATATACTCGCGGTCGAAACTCTTACAAAAATCAATTAAATGCTGTGGCCAGCAGAGCAGATACTAATGACCAAATTCAAAAAACACCATTCTCAGAGCTCAAACAAGACGGAATGTGACTCGTGACGCTACTGCCTGCTCTGTCAATATAACTCGCGATAATGCACCAGTTGGTAAATCTAGGATTTGCCCATTAAAACCAAAATGTCCACTTAACGTTGGCTCATGGAACGTGCGCTCATTGTCTACACTGGTTGCGCAAGATTGTGTTGCTGCTGAGTCTAACCGTCATAATGTTAATATTTCATGTGTTCAAGAAACCCATCATTCAGGCGTTTGTGCTATAAAATTACCTTCAGGATCAACCTTTTGGCCTTCTCAATGTGATGTTTCTGGAACCGCCAAATATGGTGTTGCAATCATTGCGTCCTCAAGTGCGACGGAAGCTCTAATGGATTGGTGCCTATTAATTTTACAATTATGACCGCTCGCTTTCAGACTGGGAATTTAATTTTAGGTTTAATAAATGTATACACTTCCACATCAAATCACAATGAGTCAGAAATAAAAACATTTTAGGAACTATCGGCGGCCATAACAACTAATTTAGAAAACAAATTGAATTTTATAATAGTAATGGGGGATTTTAACGTTAAGCTAAGTGCTGCTTGCTGCTCAGCAGTTGGCAAATAGTTTTAGCGAACATCCCCTATAGAAATCCAATCACTGTTAATGGTAACCCACTCCATGTGGTTGATGAATTTACGTACCTAGGCTCGGTCATATATCATAAAGAATCCAGCTCTACTTTGTGCATGCAAAACTTGGACTCTCACCCAAGTGGATACACAAAAGCTTAATCATTTTGAGCAAACCTGTTTAAGATCCATATGGTTTCGCTCGTTGTCCTCTATTGAACGCACTCGTTTAATAAATAGTAAAGTATTTCGACCATTCCCAGATATTTGTAAGTCTCTTAACATTTATTGGTCATGTATCTCTAGCATAGTAAAAAAAAGACGATTTAAATGGATTGACCATGTTTTACGTAGATCGCCCACTCATTCAGCCAGAATAGCTATGGAAGCCCATCCATTACCCGGATGGAAAAGAAGGCCAGACGGCCAACGGAAAATTTGGACGGACATTGTAGCATGCTACTCAGTCCTTTTATTTATGCTAAGCCCCTTCGTCCAAATAAATTACTTAATTGGGCGTCTGTTTGCTTACTCTTTGCAGTTAAGAGAGATCATTGGAGAGGTTTAACTCAGGATGTTAACATTTAATATCAGCACACCTCAAGTTTCGTTCATTAAGTGCACATTACAAAAGTTGATGTTTTTGCAGATGTTTTGGAATTTGGACTACCCTGGATGATAATAACCGGTAGGGGGTGTTTATCTCCAATGATTAATATGATGATGATGATAATGGTAAAAATAAGCGAAACAAGAAAATGCTAATAAATGTTTAAAAAAAGAGTAACGCTCATAATTTAATATAGTCTCAACTTTAAACAATTGATATTTTTAACATCGTATTTTCACACAGTGCATAATGAATATTAAAGAAACTGAGAAATAGTTTTTGTAAATATAACAACAGTTAATAACAGAACCACTTTTTCATTAATTCCAAGTTTGCGTAGTATCCTGAATAATCCCCTTCTACTAGTAATGATTTTGGAGGCGTTTACGGATATATCAGTCCGACTAAACTGTTTAATGTTTTGTCAAGGTTATCCTGCTTTTATATAATTCAAAAATTCAATACTACTTTGCATTAAGTTCCTAATTTGTGTTAATTTAAGTTGAGTATACAACACATGTACAGAATCAAGAATATCACTATAATCGGAAATTAAAACTTCTTATATATATATATATATATATATATATATATATATATATATATATATATATATATATATATATATATATATATATATATATATATAATGTTGCTTACACTTTAAAAACTAAAATATAAAAGCATACATTTATATAAAAAAGATAGCATAACAACTACAACCGCATCTACATTTAAAAACAGCAATTGTAAGCATCTTCGACAAGTACACCAACAGTGTATGATAATCAAATCCAGTACTCGTTATTAATTTACCCACTTAAATATAAGCAATACGCAAACTACAGTATTCAAACCAACACAAATTACAAAAATATGATGTTTGTTAATTCGAAAATAATAAATATATTAATTCATAATGATTAATTAAATAGTCACAATTAAAAATTAAAAAAACTGGATAATTAGGCTGTTCCTAATAAATTTTCGTAAATCGAACGTGCTAGTTAACTCACAAATAATAAAAATACAACTGTTTATTTAAAAAACTATAATTACGATAATTAGTATTAACACCCTAACTTGTTACGCCTGTAATCTATTAGAAATTCATCTTAACTTTTCCTATTTTGAACTTGTTAATTTTCTTAAAATATTATAAAAATCTACCTACTATTACATACAAACATATTTTTATTTATGCAAAAAATATGTAATTTACAAACCTCGACAGAGAAATATCCAGTCTCATCCATATATTTATCTACATTGGACGTTTCTTGTTCGATACTTGTTGCAATATTTCCGAGATCGACAGCAGTAAAATAGGGACCTTGTAAAAGTGCATTAAGACAATGCTGCGCGCATAAACTACCAAATTGCTAAACATAAAACAATACCAAGCGAACCCACTTTTTCGTGAAAAATATACTCCATACCAAGCTGAGCCAACCGGTTCGTCTAAAAGTAAAATATAGTAATACAGTAATATAATATAGTAATAAGAATAATATAAAATAAGTGGTTTATAAAAAATTATACTACTAAACTAATTAATAAATTTAAAAAGGCATTTAATTTTTTATATTTAATTATTAGTCATTACATAAAAATTATAACAAAATTAGATCAAATAAAACAATTAAAGTTTAAGTGAAAATTAATTGTTTTTTATTCCACAATAATAATAAATGCATTAATTTAGTTTTAATAATATAATAATTAATAAATTAAAATTTTTAATGAACAACTTTATTATTTTTATTAATTTACATTTGCAATGTGCTGAAAGCTACTTTTACTGAAGTATCCAAGCCAATAACCATAAATAAAATAATAATAATAATAATATCAGGTTCAGGTTGAATACACGAGTTGAGTAGGAGTAAACTCCTTTTCAGGTAATCAGATAAAATCACAAGTTATGTAGGAGGAAACTCCTTTTTGTACTCAGTTCAAAATATCAAATATCGACAAAATAAATCTCAAAGATTATGTATATAAATATAATAAAGCTGTAAAAACAGGAATATGAAATTAAATATATCTATGGAGAAAATAGTTGTTATATGCTGATTTGAAGGAGTCGATGGAAGGGGCTGAAACAACATGGCTAGGTAGAAGATTCCACGCGGATATAACCCTATACAAGAAATGGTTTAAACGTAACCGGGATCTTACTCTGGGTTTGGATAACTTAAAAGGGTGCCCCCTTTGAGAATTATTTGCAGGGATAAAAGAAAGTTCGGCACTATTTAACCTTAATAATTTATAAACTAAGATGAGATCGCCCCGGAGCCTCCTATCTTGCAATGGAAAGAGCTTAAAAAATTTAAATCGGTTTGTATAGCTAACGTTCTTGAGCTGCCTAGAGGTCTTTGTGAACCTACGCTGTACTTTGTTTAAAATTTTAATATTCGCTTTTAGGTAGGGGGATGTAACTTGGATACAATATTCTAAATGGGGTGTAATGTAAAGTTGGTAGAGTAACCGTGTACAACTTACCGGGACGTTCCCGAGATTACAATTAAAAAACGTGGTGAGTTGGAACCCCTTGGAGGCTGCTATCCTGTGTGCGTTGAAAAGTTTAGGGATTGATTAAAGGTAACCCCTAGATCCTTGATTAAATTAACTCGAGCGATGGGAGAAGAATCTGGCGCTCTAAATATATTGCCTAAATATTTACCAAGGGAGAAGTGTTTACACTTGGAGAAATTCAGAGGAAGCGCATTTGCTATAGACCAATTGTAGAAACTTAAAATATCTAGTTGAAGTTGTTCAGGATTGGTATTCCAAATCTTGACATCATTAGCATATAACAAGATGTCAAAACAAACAACAGCAGGTAGGTCATTAATATAAATAATAAATAATAAAGGACCAAGGACGGATCCTTGAGAGACACCTGAGGTAATGTTTACTACAGCGGAAGTAATATCACCTAATCATACGCTTAATTGCCGATTGGAGAGAAAATCCGTTATCCAATCGAGGAGAGGCGGACTAATCCCAAAGGCTTTTAATTTATTCAATAATGCCGAGTGGGGTACTTTATCAAATGCTTTGTAAAAATCATAGTAAATGACATCAATCGAATGAGAGTACTCCAGCATTCTAGTGATACTATTGGCAAATGTCAGTAGATTAGTGAGGCAGGATTTAGAGGGCATAAATTTATGCTAAACAGGGTTAATGAGATTGTTATCGACTATAAAGTTTATTAGGTGAGACTTAATTATTTTTTTAATAATTTTACTGGGAGCAGACAGGATGCTAATAGGTCTGTAGCTCTCAGCCTTAAATCTATATCCAGCTTTGTAGATCGGCCTTATATAGGCTAATTTCCAGACTGAAGGGACCTTGCCTTGTTTTAGGAGAAAGTTAAACAAATACGCAAGAGCAGGAGCTGTTTTAGCAGCACATTTTCTAAGTACTCTCGGGTATATTTCATCTGAGCCTATAAAGGAAGATTTTAATTTGAGAAGAAGATTGCGGACAATCTCCAGGGTAATGAGGAGAAAACCGGATAAATGTGAGGGACTGGCTGTAGGGTTATCAACAAAATCCGTATTGAAGACGGATTAAAAGTATTGGCTGAAGGTGTTACATACTTCAGGCAAGGGAAGAGGAGACTCATGAGAGTCCTTAAGTTGTGGAAAAGAATTTGTGTTCCCTCGTTTATTCTTAATGAATTTGAAAAGCAGACTCTTATCTGTCTTAGCTTTATTTAGGATACTATTAATTCTGCGATGTTTGAGACTGGTCAGGCTAAATGCACATTTGTTACGTAAAGCTAGGTACTTGTAATAAAAACAGGGGAGGCTGGTTGCTTTCCACTTATAGAACTCGCGATTACGGAGTTTAATAAATCTAATAAAACGTCGCGGGATCTTATTAGACGGTCGGGTAGGCGCTCTGAGGGGGACAAAAGTTTAGCTCCCGACTTAATGGTGTTAGAGAAATATTCGCAGAAATTATCTACCTCGTCGGTAGAGAAATAAACCCATTCAAAACATTTAAAATAGTTCTTTAAACCCTCAAAGTTAGCATTACTGAAATCTGGGATAACGCTGAACGAGGATTGGCGATGTGGGCTGAATTAGGGAGATAGACTTTTGATCCTCGGTTCTGTTTATCAAGTTTATCAGAAGATTAATAATAATAAAAATTAAATTAAATTAACATGGTTGAATATTAGGATACCAGAAGTTAGTCAGAGGTAAAAGGATAGATCAAATAAATTTAGAAAGCTGATAATTGTCATATGCCTTTTTGAAAGCTGAGAGTGAGGACGCAGAGATGACGCTACCAGGCAGATTGTTCCATGAAGTGATCACTCTGTGTGAAAAGTGATGATTTCTCAATCTGGAAAAACATCTAGGTTTAGATAATTTAAGGTTATGTCCCCTGAGTGAATTTTGGGCTAAATTAAAAAAGGGTAGATGAGAGCCGGAATTAAAAAGTTGATAAGTCAGGATAATATCAGTGTTTTTTATCATAAAAAATGCACAAGTACTTAAATAATTGTATTATATATATATATATATATATATATATATATATATATATATATATATATATATATATATATATATATATATAATTGCTTATATTTTAAAAAGTACAAAATTTTTACCAGATAGTAAATCATATTAATTAACATTGTTTTTGCTTTTGTTTTTCTTTAATTAATAGATCAAACTGTTGCTAAATAATTACTTATTGTCAAGAATATTTATTATAATTTATTTATAATTTATTTTAAATAACATTTCCAATAACAGTAACAGTTACTATTGTTTTTATTCTTATTACTATTATTACATTAAGCTTTAATTCTTCAATAGAGACACATCCAGCATATAAATACGTTTTTATTTTCAACGAAAACGAAAATTAATCATGTTATGAAAAAATTGCATTTTGAAGGACTATATTGGTACGTTGATAGATTCCTACCCTAAGCGGCTGGCAGAGGTTAAACAAAAGCGTGGATATCACTTAAATTACTGACATTATTAAGTTTGTTACCTTTATTTATGTATATTTATGTATTTTAGTAGATAAAACTATTTTTAAACCAATTATCTGTGTTTGTTTTTAAGCTTTTATAATAGTGGTATTGTGCTTTATTGCTAAAACGAATATTATTGTGTATTATTTTAAGAATTTTTTTGCGAATAATATTAAATGTACCATTTTAAAAATACCATTTTGGACTCTGTATATATATTAGTAAAGTATTATCTAAGGTACTTATTAACAAGCGTTAGATATGTCTAAGATAAGTAACAAGTGCTACATATATTTTAATATTATAGTAGGTCAACATTGGATCCACTTATGTCACTATATGTATATATATATATATATATATATATATATATATTTATATATATATATATTCAGGATTTAGAAGGGTACACAAAGTGCGTAGAAATTTATCCTTTTGATTATTGGTTTTCGATCTATCTGAAAGTTTAAAATCAGGGAACATAAAAAACGAGGAAGAAACTGAGACAAACAGGAATAAATAATATAAATGAAAAGTAGTAATAATATAGTGGAAAAAAGCGAATGAATAAGTTGGACAAAACAAGTAGATAGGTGAAGAATTTAACTAAAGGAAGCAAATAAGTGCTAATCATAAATATTCTTAAATAACTCTAACAACTTAGAATTGACTACATGACTATTAAGCTTATTCCATTCTGTAATGAATCTATGTGAGAAATGATTTTGTCTAAAACGAGTGAGAGCTCTGGGTCGCTTTTTTGTGATGTAGTGTAAATACTTGAGATAGTGTAAAAGTGACCCCTAGATATTTAACCTCTTTTACTAAAGTAATAATTTTATCGCAAATCTTCAACATTTTCCCCGAGGATCGTCCAAATGTCTACACTTTTCAAATTTTAAAGACAACTTAGTTGTAACCAAACAATGGTAGTTGTTGTTAATATCTTGCTGCAAAAGTTCAGAATTTGTACCCCAGATTCTAACATTGTCAGCATTAAGCAGAATGTTTAATTAAACTTTTGTAGAGAGATCATTAACAAACATATGCACCTGTAACAAAATTAAATATCTTGGTGGAAACGTAAATAGCATACTTACCTGGTGTGATTATGTAGAGCATATATTTTTAAAAACCAATCCTTATGCTACTATATAAGAAGATTAAGAAAATTAAATGTTAACAATTATATTATTAAATTGTTTATTACATCATGTTTTTATCTTTTGATATTATATTGCCCACCTATAATTTTTTTTGGTTTATTAAAATAGGATTATGTTTTTTAAAAGATGCATATCATTGGTATTAAAATCTGCAGGATTTAAATATTCTATCTTATTAAATGATATTGTTGATAAACATTTAAATCCTTTATATAATTAGCATCAAGGATTGAAAGTAATAACAATCACCCACAACATGCAGCTTTTAACAATTCTAAAGTTTCTGGAAAACCAAGAAGATCTTAGCTGCACATGAAAGCCAAAACTAATCAATACAAAATTTTATGTCTACCTTACTTATCCAGAATATTAACCAATCCAGAATCAAACAAAATTAAAACTACTAAGATACCTATCAAAGTAGGAATTATTCCACCCACGCATTTATTTGAACTAATTTGGACATCTCACAGTATAATGTAACGAGTGTGCTTTATAATGACTTATTCTATGTATAGCAATTTTGAATATTTTTTAAAATCACATACATACTATATTGACTATATTTATATTCATTAACATATGACATTCTATTTCATTTTGATTCCATTATTTGTACTACTACTTCTTTTTTATATTGATGGTAAAAATGTATTTTACGCTGAATGTATCTCTAGTGAGATATTAATAATAATAATAATAATAATAATAATAATAATAATAATAATAAATAATAAAAGTAGGGGACCTAGGACTGATCCTTGTGACACCCCTGACGTGAATTTGGACTGGGTAGGTAATGTTCTGCCAAGCCTAACTCTGAAATTTTGATCCTTCAGAAAATCAATTATCCAGTTCTGCAGAGGAATATCTATGTCAAAAGTTTTTAGCTTAGCTATTAAGAGAAAGTGTGGAACTTTATCAAAAGCTTAGGAGAAATTAAAGTAGATAGCCTCAACGGAAGGGTGGTGCTCTAAATCACTGGTTAGTCCGTTGGTAAATCTTAATAAATTAGTTAGGCATAAACGGGAGGGAATAAATCTATGCTGAACAGGATTAACTAGTTTCTTATCCAGGAGATAGTGTACTAGATACCCTTTAATAAATCTCTCTGTACTTTACTAGGTGCAAGTAGTATGCTAATTAGCCTGTAACTATCTCAACTAAATCTGCTGCCTGTTTTGTAAATTGGCCTAATGTATGGTTGTTTCCTAACCTCTGGTAGTTGATTACTAAAAAGGGATATATTGAATAAGTGATGAAAGACTGGTGCTGATATATTGGCACATTCCCTGAGGACTCTAGGGTAGATACTATCAGACCCGCATAAGCTGAATTTTAAGTGCTTAAAGTGTTTACAGATTATATCCTTAGTAATTTTAAAGTTACCCAAACTAGTAGAAGGATCGGCAGAACAGACGGCAGCCATGTCTCCAGTGCAAAAAAACAGACCTAAAATAATCCTTAAATGCGTCCAATTTAATTTAAATGCTTTATTTAATCTCATTGTTTCTGTTAAACATTTTTTTAATTTAAAAAATTACATTTAATTAATAAATTCTGTATTTTAAAAATAAAATAAAATCTTATTAAAAAAATATTTATTTATTATTATTAAATGTTTTTTTTATTATATAAAAAATTTTTTTTAATATAAAACTATTTATTTTAAAACGTTTAGAATATTTTTTTACCAATATATATATATATATATATACTGAGTGTGATTTTACCTGATTACCTGATATACTGAGTGTTCTTCAATATTGTCGGTGCGATATGCCAAGAGATAAGGCTATTTGCGATATACTTGATTCTGACTTTTATAAATCTCCCTATCGCGATCGTCGTAATGATGTTAGTATTTTAGTTGAAATATGTATCGCATTAAATATTTTGGATTTTATGGTTACACGCTAAATTATATTTTCAAGTATTTATTATTAAAATTATCATTTCGTTTATTTAAGGGTTTAAGTTTCATGCCCTTTGTTTATAATTTATTTAATATTTAGGTTTTTGGGTTCTTATGTTTTAGATTGTAGTTTATATATATATATATATATATATACTTATGAAATGTTAATTATATTTTACTTTTATGTTTAAGAATATCCTGTTTTACAGTATATTGAAATCTTTAGTATTATTTTATAAGTAGTGATAGCAATACTCTAATGACAATGCTGAATTAAATTGAAACAAATTAATTTTTGATACAGATTTCTTAATATTAAAAAAATTAACCCTTGTGGGAACATAGAATGTGCACACATTTATGTAGTCAATAGTTAGAATAAGTTTTTTAAGAATTGAAGAAACGTAATAGACAGGTTAACTATAATTTACGAGTGGAAATGCATCAATTTTATATTTTGGAAATGGAATACATTATATAATTAATAGAGTTGGTATTAAGTTGAGGGAAAATGCCGCTATATCTATTGGATGGAAGCCTGTGAGCGACCGTATTTGCGCAGATTCAACATTAGATTAACAAAATTAACAGTTGTTAAAGTTTATGCTCCTATTGAGGGTAGCCATGAAGATGTCTTTTTATCAATTACAAAATTGGATGATGTTCCTAGAAGGGACATTAAAATATTGTTTGGGGATTTCAGTGCAGAGAAATGTTGAATCACGTGGCTATATAATAACATAAATAATAATAGTTATAGATTGTTGACGCCAAGCAGTCATTGTGGAATGAGTGTTGACAACACGTTTGCAGCTTACAAAAATATACAAAAGACGACATGGGTTTCTCTAGACAGAAATACAGCAAACAAAATTGACTACATTTATATTATCAGAGAGTGATGTTATTTTTCGCAGGATTTACGTGTACATCGCGGCGTAGATGGTAGTTTTGATCACAATCTTGTAGGAAATCTTTTTTTAATTAGAGAACAATAATTACAAAAATATTTCTATTTTTGTGTGAGAAACCTAAGTCATTTGGGTTGGTGACATAATCACCTCTTCATTATTTTCCATATTTATATGGCATATAATGTAATCGAGTTCGGTGGCTTGATAGACGTACTAAACGTAGAAAAATAACGAAGTTTTTTTGGCTGGTAGACGGCATCATTGTGACGTGGCTATTGTTCGCAAAGATTGACGAGGCCGTTTTATTTTTTGTCGGTTATCTTCCTTAGTCCAAGGGCTACATATGGTATACGTATACTTAATATACCTTTTAAGTACCCTGGGTGTATGCTTACACTCACACGCCAAAGCGGAAGCCCAGTTATACCGCTGTGCACTCGGTCCCTGCTTTTATTAATCTAGATGCCTTTCAGCACCTAGTCCTGGATGCACCACATGGAGGATGAACAGTTAGGAATATCACCATCATTGGAAATTGAGACTTCATAAACATTACTCAAATCCTCAGGATCATTAGCAGACAAATATTTAAAATCAGTTCTAACTTTTTTTAAAAAGCAAATTTTAAATTTTGGAACGGATTGAAAAGTTTGATGAACAATGGAAATTTTGTAAAAATCAATTACAGACTGCCACCAATGTACTGGGCCCTACTAAGAAACAATGGATTTTAACAATCCCGTGGAATCTAATTTATTTCAGAAAGAAAATAAAGTTACAGAGATTAATTAAACGATTTTGTTATCAGGAAAATACTTGATGACAAGAATAGAACTTTAGATACACCGGTTAAGAAAACTGCCACAAATACAAGAACGATTGGTTAGTAAGCAAATGTAAAGAAGCAGGCACGACAGAAGCAAAAATGATTCCAAATTTATAAAATTGCGAAACAGCTGTCAGAATTTAATAATCAAAGGTAAAGATGGTTATTTACTTTTAACAAATGATGTGCAATTACTCAGTTTGTTAGAGTATTTCAAAGAAATACCTAACTCGTCTAAATCGAACATCCTTAGAAATTTTGATAACGATGAGGACATAAATGCTATGCAAAAACTGGAAATACATATTGATGACATTTCTGTAACTAAAGTGATTCGAACGTTGAAAAATAATGAAGTATAAAGGCTTAACGAGATAACTACAGAAATGTTCAAATATATAGGTAATGTAGTGACATGCGAACTTGCTCATTTATTATATGACATAATGAACAAGTTCTAAATGATTGGAGGCAAAGAGTAATTGTTACTCTGCCTAAGAAATGACATCTGAATTATCGCAACAATTGACAAGGAATAACTCCTTTTGTCTGTTTCTAGTAAAATGTTTTGCAAAATAATTTAAAATTAATTAAGTAATGCGATAGACAAACATCTTCGAGAGCAACAAGCGGGTTTTGAAAATGAAGATGTTGCATTGAGTTTTTAACTGTTCATCGAGAATCCTTGTGAATAATTGTTAAGCTTCACGGAATACCGCTGAAGTGTATTAATATTATGCATTAGTTGTTATACTAAAACTCTAGTTGTTGTGTTTAACGAAAAAGTGGTTACATTGCTATGTTCGGAATTGTCACAGGAGTACGTCAAGGATATATTTTTTATTGTTTTTGGTTATTCTGGTAATTGATTTTGTGATTCAGTCCACGAATAATTTGTTTTCTGACATCAAATGGAGTTATGACAGATTAACAGATTTGGACTTTGTAAATGATATTGGTGTACTTAGTGAGATACCAGAAATGATTCAAAAGATGAGAACACACCTCGATGACATTCGTTCTCGTGTTGGCTTACAGATTAACTGTTCAAAGACGAAAATGTTGTGCACAAAACCAAATGATTATTTGGTCATTAAAAATAATGAACAAAATATTGAATCAGTTAATTCTTCCACATATCTGAGAAGCACTATTGGTAAAGACGGTCAGATAATGTAGTCATGTTCTTTCACCCCCCTGAAGATAAAACTTTCTACACAATATATGATTTTTATTAGTCAAGAAACTTTGTTATTTTTCCAAGTTTGTTGCGCATATGACTAACGTTTGTATATCAAACCATGGGAGATGATTGGTTTGTGTTTAACATGGAAATAACGAAGAGAAAACCATGTTATCAAACACAATAATTATTTGTATTTGAATAGAAACTGTATTTGTTTAATTAAAATGATCAAGTTATTTTATTATTTTTTTAACATCTGAGTTTTGTTGTAATGTAGATGAATTGATCATTTTCAAAGTTATTATATTTGAAGCTTGTTTTTAACATAATTATTTTTGATTATTTAACCATTCTAGTGTAATTATAAAAACGTATTGACTAAAATTATGCTTAAAAGATTACTAATTGACGGTTAATATAATATGCAAACGATTTTTTTTATTTCTGTCAATATAAAAACACATATTGGGATTTTTTGCATTCAGTCTTCGCTGCGTGAACTGAGCAAAACACTTATGACATCATCTACATTGTATGTGGGCAATTTGTCATTCTATACTCGCGAAGAACAAATATGGGAATTATTTAGTCGAGCTGGCGAAATTCGTAGAGTGGTCATGGGACTGCACCGATTTGACAAAACTCCGTGCGGATTTTGTTTTGTCGAATACATGACTCGAGAAGACGCCGAGATGGCTATGCGATACGTCAATCGAACGCGGCTCGACGACCGAGTAATTCGAACTGACTGGGATGCAGGATTCGAAGAAGGACGTCAGTACGGAAGGGGTCGAAGTGGTGGCCAAGTATGAATTTGTCTATTATATTAGGTGACTCCCAATGGGAGGGTATCACGATTTGTCATAACTAGTCGATTCTATGTTTTGTGCTAACAAGTGTTTTTGCATGTGAGGGTTATAGGTCAAACTTATCAGTGATTGGCCTTTATCTTGTGGTTTAACAACAACAGTTGGTAGCAGAACCAGTCTTTTATTGGTTCCAAGTTTGGACAACATCTCGAATTTCTATACGAAGAGGTTGCCGAATACAAATTGACCGTGGGGGATAAATGAAGTTTCTTAATTAGAAGACCGTTTCTTTGTGAAGGCGCCAGTGTTTACAGGAATTTGGAAGACAATCTTTTTTGGGGCAAATGGGGTTGACACTGGTTAAAGGATTTACAAGCCTAACCGTCTACATACGGTAAATGGATATTTTGAGATACTTTTTGGGTATCTTGGGTGTATGTTAGCCTCTATTCACTAAGTTAGAGTCTAGTGAAAACCCAGTTATACCGCTGTGCACTCGGTTTCTGCTGTTATTAGTCTATATGCCTGTGTAAACCTAGTCCAGGATGCCCCACGTGGAGGAGGAACAGTCATTAAGATTTTATAAGCATTATTCAAATCCTCAGGATCATTTGTATCTCGCCACGTTTTTTTTTTGCGAAAGGTTTTGGATTTCAACTACAATTATTTTTTTTGTTTTAGGTTAAATAGTTTTATAATATTGCTTTACAAATTTTGCTAATTATGATTATGAGAAGTTTATTATTGGTAGCATTTTTGAATATATTTTTAGTTAATATAGCTAAAATGTTTCAACATATAGTTTTTTAATTGTTAAAAATATGTAAATGAATAAAAATGTAATAAGTTTGATTTCACTGTTTAAAAAGGCACTATATACAATTGATATAGACACTAAAACAGTTAAAACAATTACAAATTTATGTACTCTATGATTTAACGGACGCAATAATCGTTTTATTATCACAAAATAAAAATTAAACTAATTATTTAATGTGTAAAAGAACATTAAAATAATGTTTTGAACTTTTTTATATTGTATAATTTGAAAAAGAATAAAATTTTGAGTTACGAATAAAGTTTAGGAAATAAAATAGAAAATAATATGCAAAATTTTATCAACGTACAAAAACTGTCTAATATCTTTAGATGGTTAGTTCTATTTAGAAGTGTTGTATAAAATGTACATCTATAATAATAATTTTTAGTTAGTGTGTGATACCATATACAGTTTTTTTAATCATTTTTACTACTTGTGGCATGAAATGAAAGATCTTGATTGATTTTTTATTCTACTTAGGTACGTGACGAATTTCGAAAAGATTATGATGCAGAACGTGGAGGTTATGGAAATTCGGTGTAGAAAGAAGACGGAGAATGATGACTATGAACAAGTGGAAATTACTTTTTTATATTATTGTACAGTAAATTGTTATATATAATTGGGGTTTTTTGTATTCTTATATGTAATGACGTTTGTATTATCCATACATACAAGTAGTAGTAAGAAAATTATAATTGCATTCGAGATGCAGGCCATAATTCTGTAAGGATGCTTGTGTAATTTTGAATCACATTTTGTAAATTTTCTATGTTAGCCATATTGAAGATCGCCTATTCTGCAACTATTAGCAATTTTATAGCCTTTAAATGACTTGTCAAAAATGGGATACTAATGATCCTGAGGATTTGAATAATCCTTATAAAGTTTCAATTTCCAATGATGGTGATATTTCTGACTGTTCATCCTCCACGTGGTGCATCATAGACTAGGTGCCTCTGACATATGGACTAATAACAACAGAGTCCAAGTGTACAGCGATATAATTGGGCTTCCGCTTTGGCGGATGAGTGCGAGTATACACCTAGAACGTTTAAAAGGTTACTTTAGGGACGTCACAATGATGCCGTCTACCAGACAAGAAACTTTGTTACGCTTATTAAACCATCGAAGTTGATCGTTATATAAATATGGAAAATAATGAGTGGGTAACCAAGTCATCAGCCAAAATGAACACTAACTACAAAAGTGTCGGAAACTAAAACACATTCTTGACAAACTCCTGAGTTTATACATCAGTTGCGTAGTTCGCACAACGTTACGAATACGATTCTTCCAAAATATTAACAAATTTAGGAATTCTTTTGTTAAGCAGATTCCACAGTATATCGTGATCATAATCCAAAGCGGTTGATAAATCTAAACATTTGCGGTATATAGGCTATTGGCATTGGTAGCCGTGACAATCGACGAGGATAATTCGTCAAAATTAACGTTTAATTTTTGGGAATTAGTATTTGAATATTGACATTTTTGTTTGAATGTGTCAACGGTGCATACCGATGAACACTTCCGTCTATCCAACTTCCATTCGTTTCTATATTGGTTTCCGTTGTTCATCCCGCAGTCAGATCCTATAAGATTTGGCAATAAACGTTTTTCCCATCCAGCCTTTGCGTTCTTATTTATTACTCCACGTAACCAATAAGGACGTTAGATATTGGGGGAAATTGCGACTAGGCAAAATTCACGCAACTTTTGACAAGCAACGTTACTTGTTCTATCAAACCGCCTCATCGCGTTAATTAGTGAAACCAGGCTACTTAGCCTTTATTGGAGTCAGTTCACATTATAATCAAAACCCTAATATTCTGAAAACAGTGTAAATCTAATTGGAGTGTCCTATGTTTGAACGGAATCCAGCTTGCGACCTGTTTGTTAAGATCTCTGTAAAAATAATATTCCTCAAGATTGTTGACCAAAACAAATTAATTCATTTGTAATTAAAATAATGAGTTGTGTTACTTTTTATAAATGGGTATTATTTTTGCTTATGTTCATACCTGGGCATTTACTCCTTAATTTGACAAACTTTGTTAAGAGGTGTAACTTGCATATGACGTTTACACTACAATTTCTAAAAATAGGCAGATATTATTAATACCCCATTAGTTTATTTTGGTTGGTGACACAATCATTTATTCATTATTTCCATATAGAGCATGTTAAATAATTGATTCCAATAATATTTTTGTCTTAAAATAACTTTTGCCGAGTATCTAAGGAATCCCAGTCTATATAATAAGCATTAAATTCCCCTATAATAGTGCTAAATTTATAGTAAACCGGGGCAGTGGATTAAAGCTCATTTGGCAGAGTTTAGAAAAAATTTGAGATAGATGGGGTTCTATATAGGATAGAGAAAATGAAAGTAGAAATGTCAAGTGCAAAAAGTGGTACCCTTTAATTAAGTGCGACGCTGACATTGAAAAAATAAGGTTTAATTTTTTCTTAACGTAAAAAGGACTTCCAATGTTTACCACTCCCAGAATCCTTTCGCACTATACTATACCACAGAATGCGTAGTTCACTGTCGAAAACATTACCCGACAGCCCAGTTTTTGTAATAATGTGTGGATTGACGGAAAAGGCTGTGCATTTTAGTTCAGACAATTTATTCCGAATACTCAGGACATTTGTGTAGAGCATTTTCTCTAAGGAGTATTCCTTAATCTGTACCATATAAACATTATAACCCGACCCCGAGGCGCTTTCTCAAAATCCTGTTTACTAAAAACACTTTATGCATATACATTCATCCCCAATGATGTAAGACAAATTATGAGGATTTTAAATTAATTAATAATAAATATATTTGAGTTGCCATCAGATGACTTAGAAAGTGTTACTGTTAAAATGAAATATTTAAAATAATTATTAATTTTTATTTCTATTACAATTTTTTATATTATTGTACATTTAAACAACCTTGACTTTATTTAAACTTTGTTTTGAAACGTCTTTTCGTATTTGAATTTATCACGTTTGTTGTTGATGTGACTGGTTCTGTGAGTATATCGTGTCCTGTTTTTTCCCGTTGGTAAAAAGTATTGGTACGTAATTTTAAATTATTTTGTAATAATAAATTGCAGAATGATAATTTAGATCACACAAGAGATTTTTGATTGAAGTTAGCTGGGATGCTGATAACTATGTGTATCAATTTAAATCAAAGGAAATTATGGCCAAGAACTTAATGACTTTTGAATCTGTACGATACGCTTGCGTGACGTTCAGATCAAAAGTAGCCGCTTTTATTGTTGCTAATTGTTACGTGCTCGCGTTTTTGTTTTTATTTTTGCATTTTTGGGTTAATGTTTTTACCTTTTTGTGTACGTGGTTTTTGGTGTATAACTGTGCATTTTTAAGTGTCGCGTTTTTGTTGTGTTATTGTGCGTTTTGCTTGGCATCGTGCTTTAACACTATTTTTATTTTAATTCTCCGTCAAAAGAATATTGCTGGTCTTTCCTCGGTAATAGTACCTGTTTTTAAACTTCTATTTTTGTTTTTGTATTTTTACATAGTTCTTTAGATATGGTTTCCTCTAATTCATCCAGCTGTGGTCTTCAACGGTGCAAGAAGTCCGTGAAGGTTGGCATTTTTGCGCCACCTGCGAAAATTGGTTTTACGAGGCGTGTTCCGGGCTGTCCTCGGTGCACTACTCGCAACTTGCAGATAGTCCTCTGGACTATAAATGCATGGATTGCAGATGTGAAACGGAGTTGCAGGCACTACCTTCTGACGCCGTTCATAGCTATGGAAAATTAGACGAAATACTACATCTAGTCAGGGATAATAATACCCTGTCTTCTAGAATTAATGAACTAGACACTAAGATTACCTCTGTTACTGAATTTTTATCTAATCTAGTCGATAAGATGTCTGATTCTTCTTCCAAGTTTGATTCTGTAAATTCCTCCTTATCCAAACTGTCTGTCTCCCTATCCCAAGATATCACATCTTTCAAATCCCAAGTTTCTAGTCTTAACCCCTTATCTACAGTATCAAATACTGTTCTCAAACTTTCCCAAGAAGAAATCTTAGAAGGGACGAAAAGCTATGTTGATAGCATAAAACGTGATCGTAATCTAGTTGTCAGGGGTATTAGCCTTGATATCACCAACTTCAAAGAACTTGTTTCTGACATAGTCAAGAAATGTCATCCTGAAGCGGGTAATTTCCAAATTGGCAGACTTTCTTGTAAGCGCCAACATACTGCCCCACCCATCCTGGTCTCTTGTGCATCAGCTGAAGACAGTGAAACTGTACTTCGAAATTGGACTACGGTGAGGGCACATTTTAAAGGGATCAAAGTTACGAAAGATTTACCTTTGTCCGAGCGCTTAACTAGACTCTCCTTGCCCCCTATTCCCCAAATCAACGCCTGTCCTATAGTGAAACTCACGCCTCTTAGACCGGATATTGACATTGATAATCAGGATTTTCGGATTTCACCCCGGAGTTCTCACCGGCCCCCAATCCTCCACAGGTTAAGGCAATTATGCCCACTATTACCTCTCCCTTGGCTTTGAAGGTGTATTTCACAAATGCCTTAAGCCTTAACAATAAACTAGAGGAAGTTCATCTCCTCCTATCTTCCCCCTCGCCCCCACACTTGTTCAGCATTACGGAGTCATGGTTATCAGATGATGTACTTGACTCTGAACTCCATATGGAAGGGTATAGTGTAGTGAGACGAGATTCCTATAGAGGTAAATATGGAGGGTGTCTATTTTACGTCAAGGACGGGTTAACCTACTCGACTATCACAGTTCCTTCTACCCACTCAGCCGAATATGACTTTCTTCACTTAGTTGTGGGGGGTTTAAACACAAAAACTCTATTCTCTGTTGTACCGCCCCCTAATCTTAAACATCATTTAAATACTGAACTGGTAAAGGAATTCCGACATGTCCTCTCTCTACCGTTTAATCACTTCGTAGTTATGGGAGACTTTAATTGTCCCTTTATAAATTGGGCCACTCCTTCAATACCAGTTAATGTCTTTGATTCTAATCTACTGGAAATTTGTGCTGTGCATGCCCTCAAGCAGCATGTATTCTTCCCGTACTCGTTATAGAATCGGAACTAACCCCTCTTGTCTTGACCTAGTACTCTCGAATGACACTGTAGATATTGATTCTATGTCCTTCCTTCCCCCTCTTGGAAAAAGTGACCATCTTGTAGTGAGCTTTGTAGTACATTATCCGATCCCTATCTCAAATACTTGCGAACTTAAATTGAAACCTATACCAGATTTCAGGAAAACTGATAGCAGGGGACTTAGAGTCTTCCTAACAAATACAAATTGGGTAAACTTATATACTTATGATCTGGAAGGTGCTTATGCCTTCTTCAATAAGGTAATAAGTGAAGGGTTAAATAGGTTTGTTCCTTTCAGAATTCCTACACATACTAAGCCTAGGCTTTCTAAAGCCATATCCAGAATGATTCATAAGCGGAATAAAGCCTTCTACCTGTGGAAAGCTACAAAGCTACCTTGTTTCCACTATAGATACCTAGATACTCGTAATGAATGTACTAGACTTATTAGAACGCACAGAGGGAACACATTACACAAACTTTTAAATAAAGCTAAGTTTAATAAAGCACTCCTATTCAAATTTATCAGGAATAAGCGGGCGGACACTTTTTCCTTCCCTCGTCTTAAAGATCAACAAGGTAAGGAAGTATCAGGTCCTTCTAGCTGCAACTTGTTTAAAGAATTCTTTAACTCGGTTTTTCAAACTTCCGGAGTTACTCAGTCTCTCCCTACATTTAAGTGTCCACCTATAACACCTCTAATAATCTCTAAGCTCTCAGTCTCAGACTGCCTTAGGCACCTTAAGTCTATGTCTTGTGGTGCTGATGGAATATACCCTAGGATTCTAAAAGAATATGCGGATATTCTTTCTCCTCCCCTAACCTATATTTTTAATTTTTGGTTTAGACTGGGCAAGTACCTTCCATATGGAAACTCGCTTTTATTAGGCCTATCCATAAGTCTGGGAGTAAATCTCTACCAAACAGCTATAGGCCCATAAGCATTCTCTCTACTCCTAGTAAGATAATGGAAAGGTTTATTAGATCCCATTTACTGGACCATCTCTTTAAGCTTAATATTATTAGTCCCGCTCAACATGGCTTTATGCCAAAGAGGTCGTGCCTTACAAATCTTATTACTTACTCAAACAGCGTCACAGACATGCTTCAGAGGCATCAGTCTGTCGATGCTATCTATTTTGACTTTGCAAAGGCTTTCGATAAAGTTCCACACAATCTTCTTATCGCAAAGCTCAAGTCAGTAGGGATAGTAGGGTCCATCCTAGCCTGGATTAAAGATTTTCTCTCCGACCGTACTTTTAAGGTTCGGGTAGGGGCGGATACCTCCTCCTCCTGTCCTATCTTCTCTGGGGTTCCTCAAGGGTCTGTCTTAGGGCCCCTATTATTTATCCTCTTTATAAATAATCTGCCTTCTGCCGTTCACTCTAATATTCTGCTTTATGCAGATGACGTTAAGATCTGGGGGACCAACCCAGAATTACTTCAAGCTGACATTCTTGATATCTTCAATTGGTCTCTAAAGAATCAGCTCCCACTCAATAAGGATAAATGTCAGTACATTACTTTCGGTCGACCGTCTGGCACAGTTTTTTATCTTCCTCCTAACTCACAGCCGATAAAATCGACTAACTCTATTAAGGATTTAGGAGTTATATTTGATTCTTCGCTTAACTTTACTGAACACCACTCTTTGGCTACTTCAAAATGTTTCAGGCTCATTAAGTTTTTTACAAGAAATCTTGGTAAGATCCCACCCAAATGTCTACGCCTTCTTTACATGCTATACCTCAGGCCTCACCTTGAATACTGTGCTCAGGTTACATCTCCCATTCTAAAATCCGACGCACTTAGATTAGACAAGGTACAGAGGGCGGTCACTAAAAAGCCTCATGGGTTTAAGAACCTTTTTATCCCCAAAGGCTCAAATCCCTAAAATTATTTTCTCTACGGGATAGGCGTCTCCGGGGTGATATTATCCTGACTTATCAACTTTTCAATTCCGGCTCTCATCTACCCTTTTTTACTTTAGCCCAAAATTTACTCAGGGGACATAACCTAAAATTATCTAAACCTAGATCTTTTCCCAGATTGAGAAGTCATCACTTTTCACACAGAGTGATCACTTCATGGAACAATCTGCCTGGTAGCGTCATCTCTGCGTCCTCACTCTCAGCTTTCAAAAAGGCTTATGACAATTATCAGCTTGCCAATTTTATTTGATGTATCCTTTTACCTCTGACTAACTTCTGGTATCCTAATATTCAACCATGTTATTTTTATTTTATTTTTATTATTATTAATCTTCTGATAAACTTGATAAACAGAACCGAGGATCAAAAGGAGTTTACTCCTACTTAACTCGTGTATTCAACCTGAACCTGAACCTGAATGAGATCTTACTGTAAGTTCAATGTGAGATGTAATAATTTTGTTTCTTTCCGGAAGAAGATTCTTAAAATTACTAATACGTCAAAGAAAAGATTTCTTGATAGTTGGCCATATAATTTGAACAAATTATAGACATGTTGTTTACTGGGTAAAGTGACAATAAATGTGGGTAGTGTATGAGACAATTCAGGATTTTTCACGAGTTGAGTAGGCCAAAACGCCTTTTAGTACTCGGTTCTCAAATTGTCTCAAATTTTCAGGGAGAAAAGTTAAATGGATGGTGAGGTAAAGGGGGATTAATGACAGAAAAAAATATTTGAAATCAAGATAAAATCAAGGTAGATAGTGGAAGTTAACAATTATAGAAAACGAGCAAAAATTATAAATATGCAAAAATAATAATAAAACAAGTTACGTACTACAATGCAAAAACACTGCAATAATGATCAAAAAAGAAAAAAAGAGAAAAGGATGAATAACGCTCCAATGAACGTGCAGCGTGACGCGCGCCTTACATCGCCATGACAATTGACAGTAAATTTTGACAATCTTAAATTTTAATACAATATTAGAGACCTTTTTACTAAATTAAAAATACGGTTGTGGTTTTTTAAAATATTATTAGATATACCTTTCACAATGATATTCCTTAATTTTTAAAAATCAAAAGAGATTTTCTTTAAAGCATTAATAATCTCTTCTTGAGACACTGTTAGCAGCAACACAGCTGAAACAGAATTAGATATTGTAGATTGAATATCCAAATTTTAATTATAGGATTTCTGAATAGTTGATAACAAGGCTTTAATATTCAGCGCTATTTGTGTTTGAAAAACCTTATTTTAGAGACATTTTTTTAGTTTAAAATAAGCGAGAATGGCTAATAACTGATAAATCAGTACAACACTCACAAAACCAAACATTCCGAAGAGAACAAAGCATACCCGTTTTACAACTTTACTACAACCTCAACAAGTTAATTTTATTTAGCAAAACAGGGAGAAAAATTATTTATATTCAATTAAAGACAAACACTGACCATAATTGCTGCATTCCTTATTTGGTAAAATTTTTAAGTAACCTAAACTCATAAAAAATGTAGTGTTCTTGTATCTTTCAAATATTAATTAATGTGTTTTTGATGTTTTTATAAAAAAACTGGTTATTTTTTTACTAGTCATTTTGTACAAAATTTTCATTTATTTATTTATTTTTCTTCTTTTCTTCTATATTTTGTATTCTATAACGCTGAAGAAACTTCTACTGAAGCATCTAAGTTGACTGTAATTATAATTATTATCAGTTGTAAATTAAATTTTAAAAAATTATAACACAAAAAGTACAATAAGAAACTACAATTGTAAGATCTCACTGAGATCTTGGCCCTGATTTCGTTTGATTTAAATCAGCACCCTCAGCTGATTTCAATCAAAAAATCTCTTGTGTGATCTAAATTATCGTTCTGCAATTTATTATTACAATATAATTCAAAATTACATACTAATACAATTTACCAACAGGAAAACAGGATACAATATATTTGCAGAAAAACAGTCATGTCAACAACAAACGTGATACATTCAAATACAAATACATTCAAACAAAGTCAGGGTTGTTTAAATGTACAATATAAAAATTGTAATAAAAATAAATAATAATATTATTTTAAATATTTTATTTCAACACTAACAGCAACAAGCAACAATAAACAATAATAATAACTCAAAAGTAACAACAGCAAAATGTAAAATTACAAGCAAGCGAACGGCGTAACCTGAATGACAAACAAACATAGCTATTTATTTTTAAAGCAAAATTAAATGTGCATAAAAATACTAGTATTAATTTAAACCAATATTTGTAATTGTTTATGCTAAAATTTAAAGTGTTTGTTTAATTGTTTGTATGTATATATATATATATATATATATATATATATATATATATATATATACATATATACTTTAATTGTTTTAATATTATAAATTTTGTATATTTTTAATTTAATATTTTAATTAAATAAAACAATTTTATTTATTTTTAAAATAAATTTAAACATTTGTAACATGAAACATTATTTTTTTGATTAGTTGTGTAAACTTATCCTAGTAATTAACGCGCCGCTTTTTATAATTTTTTGTTACTATGTTAATGAGAGAGGGTGAGTGTACGTCAACAATATACGGATTAATAAAAAATCAAGAGTACAAGGAAGCTATATCAATTTTAAATCAAAAACTTTTGATTTATTCAGGAAGTCGTGCAACTCTTTCACTTCTCGGTTATTGTTATAGCCAATTACAAGACTTTGTGAATGCGTCAGATTGTTATGAACAGTTAACTCAATTATTTCCTGAAATTGAAGAATATAAGTTATATTTTGCACATTCGTTATACAAAGCAGATCTTTTTCAAGCTGCTATAAAGGTATTTTTATTTTTGTTTAATAAAAAAATATAGACTTACATTAACAATAATTAATGTTTTTTTCAATTATAAATAAAAAATTTACATCAAAAATATTTTAATAATTTAACCGCTAAGACTTACAAATAATTCAGATTTGTTGTTATTTAAATAAATACTAATTTATGTTATTAAATTAGTCACAGTATTTGTATTGATTATTTTTAATTAAATAAAATATTTTAATACACTTAGTTACAGTTTTTAAATTTAAATTAAATATTTAATAAAAAATTTTATTTACATTTATCACATGTTATTTAGTTGTTTAATGTTTATTATTTTATTATTTTTAAGCAAAAATTTTTATTTAAAATAAAATTTTATTATTTTACATTACAAAATGTAGTCAAAAAATTTGTTTATTTAATTTTTAAAATTCCCAGGTATGCCCACTTACTTAATTATTATAAAACATTGAAATTACCAATCTTAAATTTTTGTAATTTGACGTGTTTTTACATTTTGATAGTTTAAATGTTTAAATTTGTATAATTATTACAAACTGATTATATGTTAACATAATCAAATAAAAACTAGTCATAGTTTGTTTATTTTTTGTTATTATAATCTATGAGGACAGATAACTAGAGACTAGGTATTCCTAATTAAAAAGCATCTGACTTAATTATATATGTAAATTAAAATAGAGTGTAATTTTTTTTTATATTTGTTTATTTATTTATTATTTTAAATATAATATTTTATCGTACTTTATTTTTAACAATTTATATATTTAATAAAATATTTTTAGGTTGCTGTACAAATCGAAAATCCAAAGTTTGCTAACAGTATAATTAAATTAAAGGCTGCAATTCATTATGGTGAAAATGATTTAGCAGGCGCTCGTAACTTAGTAGAACAAACTCTTGAAAGTGATCCAGAATCAATTATTAATTTAGGTTGTATATTTTATAAAGAAGGAGATTATGAAAAAGCTTATTTATCATTTATTCAAGCTATACAAGTACGTTTCTAAATATAATTATATATCTTTTTAATTTGTACTTTTTTAAACAAACATTATTTGTATTATTTTATTTATTAGCATTTAAAATAAACAAAAAATTATTTTTAAAAATTAATTATTTTATTGACATTTTATAATAGACATTAGGTTTTCAACCAACACTGGTCTACAATGTAGCATTATGCTATTATCAAATGAGAAAATATGTAAACTCACTTGAATGTATATCAAATATTATTGACTATGGCGTTAAAAATTATCCAGAACTAGATGTTGGCATGACTACGGAAGGATTGGAAGTTAGAAGTGTGGGTAATACAATAATTTTACACAAAACTGCTTTAATTGAAGCATTTAATTTAAAGGTGAGTTGTAATTTTAATAAGTTTAACAATAAAAATATATATTAATAATTTTTTAAATTAAAAATAAAAATAAAAACTATTTTACATTATTTAATATAGTATAAAATACTAATAATTTTTAGAATTTAAGTAGTATAACACTGTAACTAAATTTTTATTGGTTTTTTGATTTCATAGATGGGTGCTTGTACATACATGTAATCGGGAAACAAGATTGATTTGTTTAGTATGGTTTATTTTATTATTATTACTTTGTATTGTTTCTTTTGTTAATTTGTGTTTTACATTAAAACATGTTATTTTATTTCTATCTATTAGTTACCAATGTATTAATTAATTAAAAAGGTATATAACAATAATTAGTTAGCTTTAAACCGTAATCAATATTTACGCTGTCACCAAGAATTATTGTAAGAACAATTAATGAGTTTTTTATAAACAAAAAAAAAGATTTATACTTTTATTTTAATTCTTTATTGTTAATTTTTATTATTGATAAAGTTTTCGAGGTGGAATATGCAAAGAAAACATCAATTATTTTCAAGTTTATTTATAAACAAAATCGTAAAAACAGTGCAACAGTGCAAAACAGAATTAAATAAATTTGTTATTGTGGGTCATATAGGTTTTAAAAACATTTTTCTAACACCTTGTAAAACATTTTGACAACATTTTGTTTAGATTTTGATAGATATTTTTAATTTATTAAATTTTATTGATAAAACGTTGGTTTTGTGCTTTTAAAATAATTAAAGTTGGTTCCGGTATTTTTATTTCAAATTACTGCCTACTAATAAACAATAACTACGATTAAAAAATTTTTAAGGTTTAATTATTAGCTTTAGTTAATATTTTAAATTATGGTATAAAAATAAGACACATTTTTAATATTATAAAACAAACACGGCTAGTTTGGTGTTTTATAAAAATAGATTTTGAAATGACAATTTTTTGTAGTTATTTGAAAAACATTAAATATTCACAAAGATAAAGATACTAACTTTACATCTTGTCTTTTTTCAAAAAAACTTAAAACCGACGTTTGATAAAATTATTAAAATTTTTTTTAATTTAAAATAATTATTTATTTTTGTTTGTATTATAAAACATTGTGCAAATATTTTTTAATTTTATGTAGGCAGCTATCGAATATAACCTAAAAAATTACAGTGCTGCATTTGAAGCGCTGACTGACATGCCTCCAAGATCGGAAGAAGAATTAGATCATATTACTTTACACAATCAAGCATTAATAACCATGAAAGAAAATCCGGCAAGTGGATTTCAAAAGTTGCAATTTTTGTTACAACAAGAAACGTTTCCTTCCGAAACATTTGCAAATCTTCTTCTACTATACATCAAGTATGGATATTACAATTTGGCAGCTGATGTAATAGCTGAAAATGTTTCATTAGCCAATACGTACCTGTCTCCCGACTTGTACGACTTTATTGAAGCTGTACTTTTAAGACAGTCTGCTCCACAGGATGCGTACAAGTAATTTTTGTTAATTAAAATTAATTATTTTAAAATAAATATAAAAATTTGTAAATAAAAATTGTTTAGATAAAGTGTTATAAGACAAAAACTTAAGTGAAAAATAATAAATATTAAAAGATAATAATTTATTTATGTATTTTATAATAAAAATAACACTATAACTGCAACACAGTGTGTAATATTTAATGTCTAATTTTAATAAATAAAGATTGTTTTTAAACATAAATATTAAAAAAACATAAAGCATAAAATAAAATTAATTATTAAAAAATAGAAACAATAAAATATTGTTATATGTAATAATTGTACGGGATGCTGTTATTATAACCTAAACCATTTTCTTTTTGTTTAACTTAACAATAATTATTTTTTTAACTAAGTAAATCTTTTATAATAGCTTAAGTCCTTACTGATTATAATTGGTTAATAAAATCTTGTTTAAACAAAAATATTTACGTTTTTGGTGGTTTTAAATAAATAGTAATCAAGGGTCCAATTAAAAATAGTTATAATTAACATTTATATAGAAATTAAATAAATTAAGTAAAATAATTATGTTGTTACAATTGTAACCAAGTTTTTTAAATTTAAACGTACAATAGGGTTTAAAATTTAGTTGTAAATATTTATTTTTTAATTTTAGAAAAAACTGACTTAATTGTTATAAAAAAATTTGTTAATTAGAAGTTTTAATAAAAACATTTCGTTTTTTGCCTTATTTTTTAACAATTATATTATTTGTTAATGGGTTTTTAAGGGTTTTTGTTAGAATTTGATAATTCTACTTGGGTTCAATTAACCGGAAGCATTGTACCGTTGTTTTATCCTTATTTGTAATTATGAACAGTGCACACACATGAACTTAGACCCACACCCTATCTAGTGTCAGACCCTCGCCATAACCACTAAGCTAAGGGTGGTTAAACTTCACCCTGTAAATTTATTATTTATAGTAAATTTAACCAATTCTAATTGCCCAGCGTCCTCAAATGCTACTACGTTACTACCGGTTTAGCAAGTGAGTAATCCCTTCTACTAGGAATTTATCAATATAAATTCTAGCATACGGCACAGGTTTATTAGCCTATATAGCACGGTTAGGTTATATTTATTAATGGGTTTTCAAGGCATTTTTGTGAAGGCATCACTGTTTGCAAAAAATTGATGAGATTTCTTGATTTTTATTAGAGTTATTTTTCTAAGCCATATATATATATATATATACCTTAAGATATCTTTTAAATACCCTGTGTGTATGCTTGCACCAACACGCCGTATCAGAAACCTAGTTATTATTATTATTATTATTATTATTATTATTATTTATGGTTATTGGCTTAGATACTTTAGTAGAAGTAGCTTTCAGAACATTTGGTCCCTGCTGTTATTAGTCTAGATGCCCTTCAGCACCTAGTCTAGGATGCACCACGTCGAGGAGTAACAGTCAGGTTTATCGCCATTATTGTAAATTGAGACTTTATAAACATTATTCAAATTCTCAGGACCACTAGCATCTAATTATTATAAATTAAAACTTTATTAGTATTATTTAAATACTATATATATATATATATATATATATATATATATATATATATAAAATATATATATATATATATATATATATATATATATATATATATATATATATATATGTAAAAGTAGAGTTGTTGGTTTTATACTTTAATATTCCCCCTCCTCCTTCCTACACATAGATTTGGAGCCGCCAATGACAAAGTGTTGTTTTTTAATATACATGTCAAAACAGTTTCTTTCAATACATAACAATTATTTTATTAATCTTGTGCATTGTTAAACAAACAGTCGCCTAGATCAAATGGCAGCTAAACAAACGGAACAGCTGCGTCGATTAACAAAATTGTCAAAAGAGGCAAGTGCCAATCATGATGCCGAACAGCAATTGAAAACGGCTCAAGAATACAGCGACACGTTGGAATCGTACATTTCCGTTTTGATGCAACAAGCAAAAATTTATTGGGATATGGAAAATTATCAACAAGTGGGCATCCTTGTAAAAATAAAAAAGTTGATGTTGCTGTAAAAAGTATTTTTATACAAATAAATACCACCCCCCCCTATAAGTTGATGGCGGAATCACCTCTTCATTAATCCCAAGTATAGCAACTCAAATTCTTATAGAAAGGGGTTATTAAACGCAAATTAAACTTGGGGAATAAATTAATTATTTTGGCTAGAAGACCGTTTTTTTGTGACAACGGCAGAGTTCACAGAAACTGACAATACGATCTTTTTTGTGGTTGACGACAGTTGACAGATCCGTAAGTTTGACCGGCTACATATGGTAAACAGATACCTTGAGATACCTTTTAGGCATTTTGGGTGTATGCTAGCATCCATTTACTGAGGGGAAATCCAATAAAAGCCCAGTTAACACTCGGTCCCTACTGTTATTAGTCTATATGCCTGTTTGAATCAAATCCAGGATGCACCAAGTAAAGAAAGAACAGTTAGGAATATTACTATCATTGAAATTTGAGACTTTATAAGCGTTACTTAAATTCCCAGAAGTATTAGCATCTCTGAAATAAATACAAAATTAATGTTAGAAGATAAAAAAACATACGAGTAATAAATGTACTAGAGTATCAAAGGTAACTCAAACGGCAAATTCGTAGCTCGCTGAAACCGGATTTGATTTCCATTACTAGTAACACTAAGTGTGAGTTTATATGTACCAGAGCTTTGTTAATTTCTCACTTACTAAAAAATACGTTTCCTAAGTAAAATATTTAAACAATAAAAACAAAATTAAAATTAAAAAAACATGCACTATCTTGGTAATGTAATTAATTATAAATTTATATCTGTTACTCAATAGTTTTTCTTAAATTCTATTATTTTAGGTAGACAAAATATTCAAAAAATCTGTCGAATTTTGCAGTGACGATTCAATTTGGAAATTGAATGTTGCACACGTTTTGTTTATGCAAAACAAATTCAAAGAAGCCAACAACATTTATAAACCCATTGTCAAAGAACAATTAAACGACATGCTATTGAAAATGAATCCAGTAATTTTGGCTAATTTTTGTGTTACTTGTATTATGACCAATCACAATGAAGACGCTGAGGAAGTAATGCACAAAATTGAAGAAGCCGAAGAAAGTTTGAGTTACAAAGATCCCGACATGAAAGTATTTAGTTTGTGTATTGTCAATTTGGTTATTGGAACTTTGTATTGTTCAAAAGGAAATTATGACTTTGGCATAAGTCGGGTAATTAAAAGTTTGGAACCGTATCAAAAAAAACTTGGACTTGATACGTGGTAGGCAGTAACATTTATAAATTATTATTATCATTATTATTATTATTTATTTATTTATTTATTTGCTAATTTTATTGAGTAAAAACAACTTTTTTAAGGACAAAACTACCAAAGATAGACATACACCTGATTTGAATTAAACTACTGTTTACAAGGTTTCGAGTATATACAGTGTACTACGCCGATAGATTATTTTTATAAAAAAACATTTAACATTTGCTAACAAGCACCTATTTACAGTAAGGTTAACTTGATAATCCGACTGCGAAGATTTGGATAAATCTTTTGTAAACATTCTAATACAATTAAACGCATAATTTGTTCGGACAAAGCAATATTACATGGAAACAATGGTTAAGCCAATAAAATGCACTCTTTTTAAAATTGTAGACAATAGAGGAGAATTGTTTATCATGTTATACAAAATGGAAACTAATTAAAAGGTGACATTTTTACTAAACTAATTTTTTTGTTATTAATGATACTGTTGAGATGTTATTAATTTTGAGATTTTAAGTAATGCTTATTGTCTTGATTTTTAATGACATTCCCGATTGTTTCTCCTCCATATGGTGTATCCTAATTTAAGTACTCATAGGCATTTAGACTAGTAATAAGAGGGACTAAGTGCACAGCTGTATTAATGGGTTTCCGCTTCGGCGAATGGGTGCAAACATACACCACTAGTACTTAAAATTTATCTTAAGATATGTGCATACCATATGTAGTCTTTGGGCTAAGAAAAATAACTCTGGCAAAAAATTAACCAACATTATCATCGGGGATAAACATCCCCCAACGGTTATTATTACCCAGGGTAGTTCAAACAACCAAAACGTCTGCAAAAACGTCGACTTTTCTAGTGTGTACTTAAACAACGACACTTGAGGTGTGCTGACATTAAATGTTAATTACATCCCCCTCCAATGATATCTGTTGGCTGCATAGGGTAAACAAACGTACGCCCATTTAAGTAATTTATTTGGACGAGGGGGCTTAGCATAAATAAAAAGACTGAGTTCGCATGCTACAATGTCCGTTCAAATTTTCCGTTGGCCACCTGGCCTTCTTTTCTATCCGGGTAATGGGTGGGCTTCTATAGCTATTCTGGCTGGATGAGTGGGCGATCTACGTAAAGCATGGCCAATCCATTTTAATCGTCTTTCTTTAACTGTGCTAGAGATACATGGTCAATAAATGTCAAGAGACTTACAAATATCTGGGAATGGTCAAAATATTTTACTATTTATTAAACGAGTGCGTTCAATAGAGGACAGCGAGCGAAACCATATGGATCTTAAACAGCTTTGCTCAAAAAGAACAAGCTTTTGCGTATCCACTTGGGTGAGAGTCCAAGTTTCGCATGTATAAAGCAGAATGGAACGCATTAAACTCTTATATATTCTAATCTTGGTTTTAATAGAAATATTACTTTTGTTCCATAAAGGTTTACTTAAACGCCCAAAGGTTGCAGCAGAGAGGCGAATACGACGCCAAATCTCTGAAGAGCTGGATATTTTATAATCTATGACTGAACCTAGGTACGTAAATTCATCAATCACAGGGAGTGGGCTACTACTAACAGTGATTGGATTTCTAAAGGGGACGTTCGCTAAAACCACTGTTTTTTAGTATTAAGATATAAACCGTATTTCTCTGACGCTTTTTGAGTAAGTTCAACCGCATTTTGCAAATTTTCTTCGGTTTCTGCCATAAGAACCGCATCGTCAGCTTATTGAAGATCCGTTATTTTGCTCTGTGAATATTACTTGCAATACTGTACCGATTATTAAATCTAGGTTTAAGCAACATCGTCAATTTTTGCAAACAGTGGCGCCGCCACAATGATGTCGTCTATTATCCAAGAAACGTTGTTATTTTTCTATGTTTGTTACTCTTATTAAACAATGAAAGTCGATCGTTTACTATGCCGTGCAAATATAGAAATTATGAAGAAGTAACGTAGTCATCTACCAAATTAATGAATTATTGTTCTAAGATTGACATTTCTATGTTTTCACAACCTACAATATTACTAGTAATCAAAATGTGTTACAATAAAAGGGTTATTAAATCATTAGGTTATTAGATTACAACAAAATATATTCCAAGCTTAGTTTTAACAAGGTTACGACAATTTAGAAATGATGGGATTTGCGATTCTATCTTGGTTTTATTAAAGTTTTTAGGCCAATAAACACAATAATGGTAATATTAAGAATAATAATAACTGTAATAATTGTATTAATATAATTGACTATTAGTAGTATTCTGGTGTTAAACTTTGTTTAAACGTATTATTAACTACTATTATTGTCATTATTATTATTATTATTATTATTATTATTATTATTATTATTATTATTATTATTATTATTATTATTATTATTATTATTATTGGTAAGTAATTATTGTAGCAATTTTAAACTAGGGCTTGTATTTAGTTCCAGCGGTAACGTTCATTCCTATGCTTACCAAAGTTTAAATCCAGCACTGTACAGTTGACATAAACAACAGTTAAAATAATTTACACTATTGCATTGGTTATGAAAATTCTAAAAAATAAAAGTATTGAATTGTAGTGGTTTTCCTTAATATGTTAGTAAACGTATCACTTAAATTTTTGTCTTTCATTTGGGCTTCGACAACCTGAAAAAGTTTTAATTTTAGTATAATTATGTTATTGGACTATCTATACCAAATTATTATTAGTATTATTATTATTATTATTACTATTATTGTTAATTAAAATAACTATTTTCATTTTGTTAAAAAATGAATAGTTACGTTAATATGAAGCAATTTTCATTAATTGAACTTCTACAACTAATTATTTATTATAAGTTGTAGATCCATTTAAATATTTTATTTTGTTGCATATTTCAATGTGTCCTATTTCTATTTATATATTTAGGTTTTACGCTAAGCGTTGCATTTTGTCTCTTATTGAAAATATGGTAAAACATCTAATATTGGTTAGCGACAGTGTTCTGTTTGATTGTATACAATTTTTGGAACATTGTGAATGTAGGTGCACCTATTTTAATTTGATTTAATTTTATTGATAAATTGAGTTTTGTTTATTATATTTGAAACACTTTATCTAGTGTAATTTTTTTTAAATTATTGTTTTTATTTCTCACAATATTTTTAATATTTTTAATTATGTATAAAATGCCAAACAGTTTTTGCATTTTTGTACAAATATTAACTTTTACCAAAATTGTTTATATATATATATATAACATGTATACATTTTTTTATTTAAATATCTAATTAATAATTTATTTTTGCTATTTATTTTTATAATTGTAATTGTGTACTTAATTAATTACCAAATTGAATAATGTTTTATAATGTTTAATTAAATTATACAATATTTTGATTTTTTAAAATTTATATTCAAATTAAATTAAATAATAACTTTTTGTGTGCATTTTTATACATAAGTCTTTTTTTTTACTTTGACATTATTAACTATCAAACTTCGTTTAGCAACATTTCTTCTAGATTCAATGCCCATTATACTACAAAAACATTTTTCAAAATCTAGATATTTTAAAAAACCACACAAGGGCCGTATTTAGTGCTGTTAATAGAACTTAAATCCTTATTCACTAACGTACGCGTTAGTGCTATGATTAATTGAATAACCCTGGTACAAAACATTTTTGTTTTATAGTTGTTAATTATTTTTAATCTAATTTTAATAATTTAATTTTGAATAAATTAACATATTTTTATAGCATACTTTAAACATTATATATAGCAATATTTTATTAATAAACATGTTTATTTTTTAGTATATGGTCATGATATAAAAACAATCAATGAACAACCATTAGACGCAACAAAGATGCACCCTGGTCAAAACACCGTCACTTTTGAATCTCGTTTGCTTAAATCATTGTTATTAGAAGTGATTAAAACATGATTTTAAATTTAAAACACATAAAACGTAAACTTTATATAATATGTACTCAATAAACCTATCTGTATTTCTAAGTACATTATAATTTTTGTGTACATATGTTGTACATTGCTTTTAAAATTTCTATATATTTTATAATTATTTTAAATTTTAACATAAATTATTACATGTATATAAAATTAAAATGCATTAAAAATTACAAAAATATTAAATGCATTATATTTACGTATTTATAAAAAATTAGAAAAACAAATAATAGAAAATATCTACTATAAAAATAAGCACATAAAGTGAATTTATAGTATTATATATATATATATACTTTTCAAAAAAGTACTAATGTCCAACAGCTTAAAAAATTGTAAAACAACAATTTTAATTTATTAAAAACTAAATTTTTAAAATTTCGTGTTATTAAAAAAATATTTTTATATCTTGTTTCGTGCTATTATAAAAATGAAAAAGTGATAAATATACATTTTACTTGTTGCTTATATATGTGTTTATATGTTAACTAGAACACTAATTTTATAAAGTAAAAACGTATAAAATTGTTAATTAAATAATAACCATCTTTTGTATTTAATTTAAAGTTAGTTAATAAGTTAAATTGCGGTTAACAAGTGGTATATCATGGGTTTAAAAACGCATAAATTAAAGGTTGAATTTTAAGTGTGTTCTTTGTGTCAATTGTGTAATTTGTGTTGCTCAATTGTTTGAACGGTGCGATTTGTTTATATCGTACTTGAATTTTTGTTAAGTAATTATTACTTTGCTTGTTACATTGTGATATTTAGTTTTACTGTATTTCGAAAAACTTTTTAAATACTTTTTGGCTTCTAATAAAATCCTCCCAGTCAGCAACTTGTGGCAGACGTGAGTGTAATAAGTCAGTACAGATAGGTATGATTTTCTCCAGATGTTGTACAAGGTTTTATGAGAATTGTACTGGTTTTTCTAAAGTTTTCTACAAGAAACTAGCAAACAGTAATGCTGATTTTAATTGTATAAATTGCCTTTAATCCTAAAATAGATCTCTTCCTTAATTTAGCTAATGAGCAATTCTCACCTAAAAAAATTAATCGATAACCTGCAGGAAACTTAAACCTTTTTTACTGCTTCTTTTAGGAAACTGATAAAGGATCTAAGTCTACTTAAGGCCTCTGTTACGAATATAACGTTAGTAGTAGCAACAAATGCCGTCCTTTGTTTTTTCCAAGATGAGATTTTATCTGCAAATAGATAAAGAGAATTTAATATAGTAGTGAGATGAATCCCTGAATCAGCTATTAATTTTAAGGAATTGGTCACGAAGATTAGTACTTGTAGTCCGGAGTGCACAAAGTTTTAAATCTCCCGTATAATATATGCAAGCGTCTCCATATCTCCCCTCCTATTATTGCTAGTTACCGCTCCCCAGATGTAGTAACTGACATCTGAAGCACTTGGCCCTCCATTTGTAAGAAATTCCTTGGAATTCGGTTGCATAAAGATTACCCTACTGCTAATAGGACAGGTAAGACCCACCTTCTAGCACCAATTACTTGTCCTAAATTATTGGTTATCCCTGTAGTCAAATTAACTCTTTTTTAATTCATTGAAATGTATCCTGTATCTCCAATATACAGAATTTTTTTTGCGCCCAAAAGTTATGTTCTCATCTATTGCTGTTTAAACAGTTTAGGACCATTGTTACCCATTTTAACCTTGCCTCTTTAAACATTTCTTATATTAATGCATTCAGTCTTCTAAATAAGTTACTTAAATTGTGTAGTTTAGTTGAGGTTTTTAGGCCTTATATTATTGGCATTGCGGAAACATGGCCCTCTAATTGCATTTATGACAATGAGCTGCTAATGAAAAGCTATAATGTCGTCCTGCTAGACTTTTGGAACTTTAGAAATGGGGGTTGTTTCTTTTATATGAAGGATACTATAAGTTACTTTACTTTTTTTTTATCTTTAGGCCTCTCTTCAGATGAACATGTTTTTTACTTAATCCTCTATCTTCCCCTCTCTCTCCCAAAAGCTTTTAATTTTTTATTTTAAGAACTTTACTTAATCCTCTTGTCATCATATAACTTTTACATCATAATAGGGGATTTCAACGCTCCTTTTATTAACTGGGAGTCATTTTCTTGTTTTTTAAGTCTCTTAATCATTCCCTGCTTTAATTTAACACCAAATATGCTCTCACCCAGCATGTTTGTTTTGCAACCAGATGTAGGGTCGGTAATTCTCCTTCTTATCTTTATTTAGTCTTCTCCAATCTGCCCTCTTCAATAAATTGCATCAATTACCTGCTTTTGTTGGGCAAGTGTAATCATGCTCTTTTTATCTTTGAGGTACACTTTTTCTTACCCACTATTGTTTTTAATTATCAGTCCGTGTCGGTTCCAAACTTCCGTAAAGTTAATTTTAAAGAGCTTAGGAATTATCTCAGCAATTTTAATTAATATTTCTTAAACGCAAATAATATAGATAGCTTTTATGAATTTTTCTCCCATACGATAAGATTTGGCATTAAACGTATTTTTAACTCCCATTCTGTTTCAAGTTAAAAATTCCACGTTATATAATTTGAAACATCAAGTTGCGCAATACTGCGTTTTGCAAGTGGAAGATGACTGATCTCCCCTGTTTTCCATATAGTTATCTAGATCTCCAAAACACTTGTGTAGCATGTTTTAAGCGGCTTAAAAACCATAAACTCCACTCGCTTCTAAACAATGCTAGATCTGACAATAGCCTCCTTTTCAAATTTATTAAGAATAAGCAGAATAATGACAATTCCCTTCCTAGGCTTAAGAATTTTTATGGTTTTTTTCTTTCTCTGCCTGAGGTATGTAAGACCTTTGATAACTACTTAAAATCTGTTTTTAATAAAGATTTTTTTATTAACCTTTTTCCCGAGTCTTTTCTTGATTCAAAATGTGCCACTATTACGTCTAGTTTATTTGCTAAATACCTCTCCCAACATAAATCATTCTCCAGAAAATCTGGTAAACTTTATTAGAGAGTTCTCAAATAATGTGCCTCAGATCTAGCTCCTCCACTAGCCCATATTTTTAATTTCTTCATTTAACTAAGTAAGCTGTTTGTGACCCGGAAACTTGCCTTCATTTGTCCAATTCACAAGTCAGGTTGCAGGCTTAAACCAAATACTTTTAAGTCAATTAGTATTCTATCAGGTTCTAGCAAAATTATAGAGAGAATTATCAAGTCCCACCTTATTAGTTTTATTATGAATAATAATTTCATAAACTCTTTTCAACATGTGTTTATATCACTAAGATCCTGTCTCCCTAAGTTACTAATGTTTACTAAAGGCTTAATTTGCATGCTGGAATGTTTCCCATCAGTTAATGTTATTTACTTCGACTTTTGCAAAGCCTTCAATAAGGTGCCACATTCCGTTTTGTTGAGTAAGCTAAAATTGTTTGGGATAAGTCCTCCACTCCGTGACTATCTCACCAACCGTCAGTTTAGTATCAAGCTAGGTATTACTACCTTCACTCTTACTTATATCACCTCAGGAATCCCCCAGGAATCAGATTTAGATCCTCTACTTTTATCATTTATATTAATGACTTATTTTCAATTGTTCAATCTGACATCTTGCTCTATACTGACGATGTCAAAATCTAGGGTACCAACCCTGAACAATTGCAGGATGACATTAACAACATATATAATTGGTCCCTAGACAATGCATTCTCACTACATGTTTCCAAATGTAATCATTTCACTTTTGGAAAACATTAAAGCAACTTTTTTAAAGGTCCTAACTTACAGCTTATTGCACCGATTAACTTGATTAACAATCTAGATTTAACGTTTAATCCTTTTCAGTTTTTCGTTCCATCATAATAATGCTGTCCTAAAGTGCTATTAATTAACTAAATTTTTTAAACGTAATTTAAGAAACAGTCTTGCTAGTTGAACTCATCTTCTCTATCAACTTTATATTCGGCTGCACCTTGAATATTGTATACAAGTTACGTCCCCCATTCTAAGAGCGGACATAATCAAACTTGACAAGGTGCAGAGGGGATTCACTAAAGTGCCTTGAGCATTCAAGAGTACCACCTACCCCAAGCGTTTAGAAACATTTAAACTTTTCCTGTTGCATGATAGGAGACTCCGGGGCCACCTCATTTTTGTATTCAAACTCCTAAATACCAACCAGTTTAAGCACCTTTTTGTCCTCTCCAATAATTCACGTAGAGGATAATCTTTCAAGATTTGAAAACCTAGAGCTCAATCCCGTTTGCGTTCCTACCATTCCTCCTATAGGGCTATTTCTACGTGAAACAACTTACCAGTTCAAGTAATCCCGGCCTCGTCTCTCAAGGCTTTTAAATCGGCCTATAATTCTCACTACTTGCACAATTTTGCTTAATATTTTTTATTTATTTTTATTTCTATATATTTTTTATGTACCCTCATTTATAATATCTAAGATTTTTGAACCAAAAATCAAAAAAAGTTAGCTCTTAGTTCAGTCCCAACCCTGGATTTTTTTCAAATATTATTATGATAAATCTATCCTTCTGAATTTTATCTAATTTTTTAACTTGTTTTCGGTCTTCTATCCGTATTTTTTATTTTTTTTTATTACTATATTTTATGTTTTTATTACCACTTTTAGATATACTGAGATCCGAGAATTAAAAGAAATAGTTCTTTTTCTACATACCTTGTATACTGTCCTGTTCCTACTTTTTATAAATCTGAAACCTGGAAGGTTGGTAAAATTTTAGAGAAAATTATTAAAACCCATTTAGTTAGTTTTATTACTGAAAATAACCTCATAATCCCGGCTCAACATGGGTTTATACCATCGATATCTTATCTCTCTAACTTTTTGGTATTTACTAAGAGTGTTACTTGCATGCTGGAAAGCAAACCATCAGTCGATGTGATTTTTTTCGACTTTTGCAAAGCTTTTGACAAGAACTGCATTGCTAAGTAAACTAAAATTCTTTGGGATAAGTCCTCTACTCCTTGAGTGGATACGTGACTTTCTCACAAACCGTCATTTTAGTGTCAAATTAGGCAACACGGTTTCTGCTCCTACTCAGATTACCTCAGGTGTTTCTCAGGGATTGGTTTTAGGTCTCCTTATATTTATTATTTATATTAATGATTTGCCCTCTGTTGTTCAATCTGATATCCTGCTTTATACTGATGTCAAAATCTGGGGCTCTAACCCTGAACAATTGTAACAGGACATCAATAATATTTATAAGTGGTCCCTAGACAATGCACTCCCCTGAATGTATCTAAATGTGATCACATCACTTTTGGAAAACATTCAGATAATCGTTTAAGTGCCCCTTGTCCTTAGACTATTACTAAAGTAGACTCGGTTAAGGACTTAGTTGTGACATTTAGTCCCTTCCTCAATTTTTTGTTTTATCATAATAAAGCAGACCTAACCTGCTATTGTCAGACCAAGGTTTTTAGGCGTAATTTAAAAAATATTCCTGCTAACTGCACCACTATTAGCTTTATATCAGACGTCACTTTGAATATTGCATCCAAGTAACGTCCTCCATCCTAAGGGCTGATATAATCAAACTTGATAAGATGCAGAGAAGTTTTACTAGAATACCACGAGCTCTCAAGAGTGTCTCTTACCCTAAACGTATGGAAGCTCTCCGTTTATTCCCATTGCAAGATAGGAGACTCCGGGGCGACCTCATTCTAGTTTTCAAACTCCTTAACTCATACCAGTTTAAGCATTTATTCGTCCTTTTCAATGACCCACGTAGAGGACATCTGTTTAAAATTTATAAACCTAAAGTTCCTTCCCGACTAGTTCTCTACCATTTTTCCTATAGGGTTATTTCCGCCTAAAATAATTTTCCTCCTCATATAGTGTTAGCCTCGTCCCTCCAGGCTTTCAACTCGGCATATGATAAACTCTATCCTCTCAACTTTACTTAAATTTTATTTCAATTTGTTTTTATTTATTATTTTTTACATAATACCTGATATTTTAAACTGAGGATTAAATAGAGTTCACTCCTATTTAACTCGTGTATAAACCTGAAACCTTGACGAGTACGCGGACATTATAAAATAATTAATTATACAAATATATTTTAAATTATTTGTTTTTTATTTTTATATATTTTGAAATATAATTTTATTACAAGTTATTTTTTAAAATTATTTTTTATATAAAATACTTTTAATTAATTAAATAACAACTAAAACATTTTTTAAAACGTCCTGGTTATCACTTTACAATGGTGTCGGCTTTGATTATTTTATCTAAAGGATCGGAAGATATAGAAATTACTACTGTTGCAGATGTGCTCAATAGGGCAGGTGTTGAAGTAGTCGTTGGTGGTTTACAAGGTGATGCGGTAGTTAAATGCGCTCAATGTATACAAATAAAACCTAATATTGCACTGTCGGAAGTTCAGTCCAAGTTGTTCGACGCTGTAATTATGCCCGGAGGTTTGGAAGGCTCACAAGAAATAGCAAAATCTCCGTTGGTAAAAGAAATCTTACAAAATCACAGTTCGGCTGATAAATATGTTGCAGCTATTTGTGCTGCACCCATTGCTTTAGAATCGCACAAAATTTATTGCAAAAGGAAGGTTACGTGCTATCCTGGTTTTGAAAATCAACTTCCAAGTTATTCGTGTTGTGCAGAAAAGGTTGTTGTAGATGGAAAATTGGTCACGAGTCAAGGTCCAGGGACGTCTTTAGCATTTGCAATTACACTTGTCAAATTGCTAGTTGGTGAAGAAAAGGCTAATACCCTTATTAAGGGTATGCTTATTCAATTGTGAGATTTTTGACATTATCGTTGTTTGAAATTGAACAAATGACACCATACTTTAACATTTTGTATGGCTGTTATAATTTGTTATTTAGTAGAAAATGTAGGCGATATTATTTTGTGCAATTTTTAATATACAGTTACCAAGATTAAATACCTTTTTTTAATTGATTTAGATTTACTACATATTTAACAGTTGTTTTAGTAGTTTTACTACCAGTTGTATTTTTGGTATCCTGTTAAATATGAGATCTTAATAATTCCGGAGAATTAAAATGAACAGTTTATCTGGTATTTAATTGTTACTTCTAATAATCTATATTCCTATTTCTAAGCATTTATGTAGTGTGATCACATGCCTAATTAAGTATGGAAGTTGTCAGTCGTTCCATTATTTGTGAAACTATTATAATTTTTCTACACAAAAATCCTTTTGATTGTTGCTCCTTTTTGTTAATTTTTGTAGTTGGTGACTACGTCACCTCTTCATTATTTCTATATTTGTACGGCATATTGAACGACCGATTACGAGGGCTTGTTAAATGTTACAAAAAAGTAACAAAATTTCTTGGCTAGTGGGAATCTTCATGCAGGTGCAATTGCTTGCAAAGATTGACGAGGTCGTGTGATTTTTTGCCAGAATTATCTCCCTTAGTCAAAGGGCTGCATGTACCATAAGATATCTTTTAGGTACACTGAGTGTATGTTTGCATTTACTCGCCTCCTGGGAAAATCAATTGTACCGCTGTGCAGAGAAAGAACAGTTAGGACTATCCATCAGACTTTATAAACATTACTAAAATCTTCAGGATCATTAGGATTCTGCCGAACGAAGTCCCGCATTTACTGCCGGCGGTGGGGATCGAACCTATGACCACCCACTAACTCCACTGGTATTAAAAATTTGAACGTCAATAGCGGCGAATGCTTTAATTCTAGTTCTTATAATCGTGAGCAGTAAGGATTGCGCTCCAACAAGGAGGTTACGGATTACAGTTTACTCTCAGAAAATTTTAGACGGAAGGTAATATTGATTACCAAGTACATTAATCTTTTTTTGAGAAATTAAAAAAACTGACTACACAGAAAAACCATTTAAGTCAACACTTGGAGAAGGGAAAGGGCGCACAGTATGTTCGTATTTTAAAATTACTATGATTAACAACTATACGGGAAAAGTGCAAACAGGGTTTTTAAAAAATAGGTTGGTAACATCATCTCTTCATAATTTCCACATTCATAAAGTATTTCCCAATGTTTTACGTGGGCAAATAAAGTTCGAATACAAAACGTAAGAAAGTAACTACGTTGGTAGCATAGCCACTTACTCATCAATCTTAACTTCTCAAATTGTCACTCGCCGCTGTTCACAGGGATATGTTAGTCCAACGACTTAGCCATTACTTTCAAAATAATGTCCGAACCAAAATAGAGTGAAGATCATCTCAAATGGCTTCCATCCAAGTACGTCTTAATCTTCCTACCTACCTCTAATCGACCAGTCACAATACATGAGATTGCATCAAGACTATACAAATAACGTGTCCAAATTAATGCAATTTTTGCTGCTTTAGTAAATGGAAAGCTAATTCAAATTTGGAAATTACTGATCCTTTGCATCCAATTACTCAATAAGGATGCCAAGTGGATGATATGTCTAATGTGTTTGAAACACATTCTTTCAAATCTGTTGACATAATCTCTGAAGCCGTAAAGATACAGGTTTCAGATGCATACTAAAGTACTGTACAAACAATTAAACTTGATTTGCAAGTATTCCAAACAGATTTAACGATTTACTGCATAGCATGAACAGCAATCAAAAGTAATTGAAGAGCACAAATATGTAAACTCCTTTACGTTGGGAAATGGAATATAGTTCATCAGGATTATGAAACGTCACAATGGATGATCAATCCCAAAAAATCAGTCATCATGACATCACAGGCTCCTGATGCGAGGATTATATTAACTAATGCTGTTGTTCCCAATGTAAAGTAATTTACGTATCTGGGGTCTTCGATTACTTCAGACGAAGGTTCATCTAACGATGTAAATCGTCGAATTTGTTTAGCGGCTTCTGTGTTTGGGAAACTTGCTAATCTATTATGGAGACGACAAAACATTAATCCAAATACAAAGATGGACATTTCCTCTTCATTGGTTTACACAGTGCACAGGTGAAACCTGGACTCTTACAGGGTCAGAGATCATGAAGCTCAACAAATTTGAGGCAAGATGTCTCAGATCTATTTGCATCATCCGTATCAAGGAACTGGACAAAAAAGTTCAGTAACCGCCAAATTCGAGATGATCTCCAATTCCATTAACTTCCATCTTTGGTATCGAGACAACGTAGATTGCGCTGGTTTGGTCACGTTCTTCGTAAAAATCATGATGTAATCTCACGTTCAGTAACTAGCTTGTCCAAATGCCGATTGGAGGGAAAGGTGAAAGGATGGGATTTAATTCGGGATGTAATTAACATTTAAAATTAGCGTACTTCAAGTGCAGGTAAAATTTAATGATTTTCGAAACTTTTGCTAATCTTTACTATCCTGGCCGGTAATAACCGGTGGGGTGTGCTTATCCCCGATGAGAATTATGATAAAGCAAAATAATCTGAGCCCAGAATGCACTACATAAAGAAACGGAAGCATCAGAGTTATTATTAGTAATTGACACTTTATAAGTATCAAATTCTTAGAAACATTAACACCTCATCAACCTAGACAGCTTTTCCAATACCTTGAGTGTGTATATACAACCAACTGCCAAATCGCAATCCCAGTTATACGTCGTGTACATAGATTAACACACCAGGGAAGCAAATGATACCAACAACCTGAGAATAGCTTATTGTTTTAATTCTCAATAATAGTGATAATCCTCATTCTGTAGTGCATCCTGGACTCCAACTATCATAGACTAGGGACCGAGTCCACTGCAGTATAACTTAGCTTCCGTTTTGTTAAATGAGTGCAAGGTATCTTAAGGTATATGTATACAATATGTCGTCAACAAAAATTATCAATCATGTATTCATGACTCTGTTTTGACTGAAATCAATCTCATATCGCATATTATCGTTCAAAGCTAAATAAAACGGTGCTAAATTGAAATTTGATTCCGTTTCTTGCAATTCCATCAAACGTCTATCAAAGTACACCAGTATATATAGAAAATCAGCTCAAGAATGTCTTACTGACAAAAAACATCAATTTTCATCCATATTTGTGCCGCAATCAGAACAACTTTTACCAAACAAGATTTTTTGATTTTTGTTAAAATTTGCAAATACATTAACGTCTCCTAATGTATATACTGTAATTACTACAACTAACGTTTTTAACTAATTTAAATTTTTCTAGTAAGAGCATAATTTAAAGTAAAAACGTTTTTTCACACAATGTACAATGCTATATAGGAATCTAATAATTCTGAAAATTAAAGTAAAACTCAATCTCAAATTCCATTAATGCTAATATTCCTGTCACCTCTAAGCAGCACATCATCAACCAGATGCATCTAAACACCTAAACTAACACAATAGTTGATAGGGTTCACAGCTATACAAGTGTGCTTCTGCTTCAGTGGATGAGTGCAAAACACGTAGGGTACTTAAGAGATATCTTAAAATACGCATACCATGGGTAGCCGTTGGTCTAAGGGATATAACCCTAACAGAAAATCAAACCACATTGGCTACCTTTGCGCAAATTGGCGCCGTCACAAGGATACTATCTATCAACCAAAAACCTTCGTTATTATTTCATCTTTTTCGCCTATCAAGCTGTCGGAGTAGATCGTTCAATATGCTGTACAAATGTAAAAACAATAAAATGGTAACAACGTCAATAACCATAATGAATGAATATAATATAAATTACCGTATCCATAATACCAAATGAACTACAATAAAGTATTCAAGCCGATAATAATATTAATAATAATATATTGTAAATTATATGCTTTTATTATCTTATTATAATGTACAAATAATATTAAGAAATATATAAATGTGAAATGACTCGACATCAAAAGCTTAGTAAAATCATCGATGTAAGATAACGATTAATTAAAAAAAGTAAGGGTTATATATTACCAAATCTCGTAAAGTACAAAAAAATAATTGTGCTATTTTATTTATTAACCACAAGATCCAAACTGTTTAGTGTCTTGTTCCTTGTCAGCAAATTGTGATTTAACAGATGTATCACGTTCCTTTCTTCTAGTTCTTATAAGCGAATAACTAAATCCATTTAAATCGCATTTCAAAATTTCTGTACTACCTTTGTTCTTCAACTGTGAAATAATTTTTCCATCGTCGCCAGCCATGATCATTCGTTTCGTGCTAACATTCTTATTAGTTTGTGGTTTCTGGCTATTTAATACGCGATAGATTGTTGTCGGATGTACCCTCAATATTTCTGCAACTCTTTTACTTGAATATCCATCAACGTTCATTTTCTTAATTAAACGGTTTTCATTTTCAGTAAGACGGTGCTTTTGTTTTGTAGTCCTTCTAACTGTATTCATTTTGAGCCCATCGCGCTTTCCCATTGCACATAAGCAAGTAACGCGCTATCCTAAAGGTCAGGTTTCACTTTCGTAATTTATTTTATTTGAAATATTTTTAAAACAAAAAAATTATTTTAATTTAAATAATTTTTTGTTTTAAAAAATATTATTACAATATTATGACATTTTTGCTATTTTTTTATTTTAAGGTAAATATTTCTGGATTCAGGAGGGTACACAAATTGCGTAGAAATTTATCCTTTTGATCCTCGGTTTTCAATGTATCTGAAATTTTAAAATTGAGAAAAATACAGAGGGAGAAAGAAACTGAGACAAACAAGAATAAATAATATAAAATATAAAAGTAGTAAAAATATAGGAGAATAGTGAATAAATATGTTGAATTAGGATCAGGACGGTACATGAGGTGCGTAGGACTTTGTCCTTTTAATCCTCAGTTCTCAAAGTATCTGAAAATTTAAAATTGGAGAGAATAAAGAAAAAAAGAAACTGAGACAAAAAAATAATATAAGAAAAAAAGTAATAATAATATGGTGAAGAAAAATGAATGAATAAATTAGAAATTAAATGAAAGTGGAGAGCATGTGTTGGTTATGATTTATCTTAAATGACCCTAAGGATTTAGAATTGACTACATAACTGGGAAGCTTATTCTATTCTGTAATAGATTTGTGTGTGAAATAATCTAGTCTAACACGAGTGAGAGCTCTGGATTTGTGAATCTTTAGACAATGTCCCTCTAAGGTTACCATTATTTACATTAAAAAAATGAGTAATCATATTGCTTGTGAATAGCTTATATATTAAGATTAAGTCGCCTCGGAGTTTCTTATCTCCTAAAAGGAATAATTTACTATTCGTAAACGTTCTGAATACGACTTAACTCGAAGCTCATGAGGGAGTCTGGAAAGCATTCTTTGGACTCTTTCCAGTTGATATATATCACCCTTCTGAGATGGAACAGTTACTTGGATACAGTATTCTAAATGTGGTCTTATATATAACATAAATAGTAGTCGAAGGCTGTCTATCGGAATTTTATTTAAAACAAGTAGATAAGTAAAGAATTTAAATGGAATTTTATATAATATTTGTTATCATTTTTTCAAAAATATCTGAAAAATACAAATTAATTAAAAAAATTTTTTTTTTTTTTAATTATAATAAATTAAAACGGTTTATAGTAAAATGCCTTTTTTATTAATAACAAATAAGTTTCTGGATTTCAGGAGTTGAGTATGCCAAAACGCGTTTAAGTACTCTGTTTTTTAAGATTAACTTAAAAGTATTAACAATAAAAAATTTTATTTTAAATGTTTTTTAAATTATTTTTGTTTTAATTATATTTTAGCAAAATTGACTTCAACAAATACTGTGTAGCCTGGTTACACGAAATAATGCGATGAGATGGTTTGAAAAAACAAGCAACGTTGCTTGTTGTAGAAAGTTGCGTGTTTTTGCCTAGTCGCAGTTTCCCCCAATATCTGGCGTCTTTGCTGATTACGTGAAATAATTAATAAAAACGAAAAAATTGGAGGTAAAAACGTTTATTGCCAAACTTTACAGGATCGGACTGCGAGATAAAAACCAACAACCAAGTTAGAAACTAGAAATGGACTGAGAAATGAAAATAGGCAAAAGTTGGACGGAAGTGTTCAACACTGTGAGAAACGGTTGTTTATATAGCAATTCCCACCAATATACACGGTCAACACATTTAAACAAAAATGTCAAATATTCAAAGAATATTAATTCCAAAAATTAAATGTTCATTTTTGTGATAAAATAAAATAATATTGTTTATTATTTGGAACTTCGAATTTTCTTCGTTGATTGTCACCGCTACAAATTTTATAGTAATATTATAATATTTTTACTATTTTTACATTTAAAGCATATAATTCTAAATAATCATACAATGATAATTAAATGTTATAAAATATTTATTATTTTTTTAGTTGGTTTAAAATGCAAATTAATTAAAATTTATTTGTGTTATATAATTTTTGGAAGATATAATAAGTTAAAACAATTTATAAGACAACTCCTGTTTTATCCCCAAAAAATAATGTTATCAATTAAGTTTATTTAATTTACTTTAATTATAAAAAATAAGCAAATAGTTTTATTTTAATGCATATTTTATAGTCAATATATGTTTATAAATAATAATTAATAAAAACTTAAACTTTCTATTTAATACATTTATATACAATATGCTTTAACAAATTTGTTAGTAGTGTTAAATCAGTATGTGCTAAATGTATTTGTAGTGGGGTATTGAAACTCAATAATAATAAAAATTAATATAATAATATTTGTTATTATTATTAATATTATCTTGTTTAACAAAATTACAATTTTACAATTACATTTGTCGGAAATTTCTACAAGTATGATGCGTACTAGCTTAGCTATCATAGTGATACTTTTTTTAAATAACAAAATATTTTTTAACAAACCTGGAAATATAACTAGCAAGCAGTTCAGAATTATTAGAAAAAAATTAATTTAAAAAATAAATAAATTATTTTTTTAATAAAAGAGAAAAATGTCTAGTCTTTGTAAATACTAGATCTAAGTAATTGAACCAATTTAGTTTATTATTTAGGTTGACTCCAAAATACTTCAAATCATTATTGGGGTTTATGCTGGTGTTTTTAAGCTAAACTAAGAATTTAAATAGTGTCTGAAGGTTAGAGGACTTTATTGTTGCAAAATGTACCATTTTTGCACTGTTGTGGATTTAAAAAAGATTAGAGTTCTTAGACCATCGCTCAATTTCATTGTCACCTGATGAAATGCTTTTGTATAATGCCAAAACATCAGCATATTTGAATAAACCTAAAATAAATAAACATTTTAGAGAGTCGACATAAAGTGAGAAAAGAAGATAGTATCGTCCTTTACAATACACCATTGCTATTATCCTTTAGAGCAAATATTTTAAAATCGCATTTTGTGTATTTTTTTCTATTCTAAAAACAATTTGATAATCATTTAATAATATGAGTGGGTAAGTCTAGATCGATCAAATATTCTATTAGTTTCTTCCTTGAAATAAACAACTAATAAAGCATTTGCTTTTGTCTAATGATTTAGCAATGTTGTAAACTAAACTAGTTACACAATTTAAAGTTGATCGATTGTTTTTGTAAACAAATTGCATAACATTATTGCTAAGTTCTAGCGTAAATCTTAACTCCTTCTGTATTAACTTTTCAGTAATTTTGAGTAAACTAAAGTGCATGCTATAGGTTTGAAACCTGAAGCACTTTTGGAATAATATGTTTTCGGTATCCGAGTGATTTTAAAGGTTCTCCATTAGTCGGAAATATTGGCCTTCTTAACAGATTTAGTTACCATTAAAATGAATAAATTTTTATCTGCGAGATGGCATTGTTTAAACATAATAATATTTAGGCTATCTGATTTCGGAAATATGTTGCTTTTTAATTTAAATATAGCATCATGCAAATTAAAGCTAACATCTGAGATGTTACTGGAAAGGTTCTTAATATTGTCGTAGTCTGTGGTTGTTACAGGAGATAGATTATCTACAATAAAATGTTTGTTAAAGATATTTACATCTGTATTATTAATCAATTTTTTATTTTTTTAAAAAATGTTTTTTATTTGTTTCCAAATTATTTTTAAGTTGCTGTTAGAAAAATAGGTAATGTTGTTGTTACTTGTACACAGTTTTTGCTTAAGGCAAAATTTGTTGTATGTTTTACTCAAAATGTTAGCAAAATGTTTAGTGACTTTGTTCAACTTGAATGTATTGATCATATGCAAGTTACTTTACCAAAGTGCTTTGTTAAGTAAATTAGTGTTAATTTGTGTACAATCTCTCACATAAATATGTGATTTGGTTTTAAAAATTTAACATAATTTGGTTTGGAATATATTTTTGAAAGAATTCAAACAATGCAATAATCAGATGTTAATAACAGGGCCATGCTTTTGCAACATAGTGCTGTAAAGCATTAGTAAAATAACAGTCTAACTGTGAGTCACCTCTAGTAGAAACAATTAAAATCCCCAGCTAATATGATTAGATTTTTATCAATGATGTTAATGAGATATTCTAAAATTTTATAATAAAACCTTTTTATATCACTTGCCTTAACTGATGGGGATATGTAAGTGTTAATTATATCTATACTTTTATAATGTAACAGAAACTTACGCTTACAGTTGAGTTCCAGATAGTTTATACCATTTTGAGAATATTAAAAAGAGATTGTAGGTTGTTAACAAAATGTTTGAATGACATATACTACCAAACCTCCACCACAAGTTTTGAGTTGTTCACTGCGGTCTAATCGTAGGGTTAAAAAACCGTTAATAAAAATCAGGTTACTGTTAATGTGTTTACTTAACAAAAATTTTTAAATTAAAAATAACAACTGTTCGTGTGTAGTCTTTCATTAATTAGTCCTAGAAAGCAATCCGTTTTGATAAATAATGAACAAATATTTATTAATAAAAAAATGGTAATTTTATTCGATTAATACAAGTGTTTTTTAGATTTTTTTGAAAACCAGAATAATAGTAATTCTTTTTTGCAATAGTTTTGAGCACATTATTAAGAATAGTGAAACCCAGAAATTGAAGAAAAATTAAAAGCAAATGTTTGACAAGATAATAAAAACGTTCTAGCGTAACAAATTTTGTTAATAATTGACATAGTAATTTTAATTCTAAAAGAGTAATAATTAATAAAATTATTTTGCAAAAAATAAAAATGACAGTTAATAGTATAAAAAATAACAATAAATGTATTTTTTCCAATCGAGGGCCCCCACCGATATTTTTAATGTTCAAATTAAAATTTGAATAGTACTGAATATGTTTCTAATAAACTGTTTATTATTAGCAAACCGTATTACACGTTTCTGAAAGTTAGAACGTTGTTTGCGCAAATTTAAATTACAGATAAATACACGTATTTTATTGATTTTAATATCTCAAATTTAGTATAACAACTCATTAAAACAGACATACAAATATCGTACATAAAACATAAACTAGTGTTTATAAACATGTAATAATAGTTTAGACGCATTAATTACCTATATATATATATATAACTAAAACAACTAGAATAACTAAAAAACAACAAAAAACCAAAGTGACACTGACAGTGATGAATCCGAAGATAGGTTACAAATATTTCTTGGTTAGTAATTTAATAAATTTAAACAATTTATATTATTACGAATAAGTTGTACAAATAATAAAACATATAATAAAAATAATATTTATAGAATAACATAATTAATAAAAATATATTTATCAAACAATTAATGATAATGCTGCAGTGCTAATCTAAGGACAGACATTAACTTATAATTTATATTAAACGGTTGTGTTATAAAGTTGTTAAAAATAATTGTCTTACATTAATTTAGTGCTTCTATTAGTTATTCAATAATAATAAACAAAGTCGTTAAAGGATATTGTACTACAAGAGAATTAAATAAATGGAAAAAAGTCGAAAGTAGTTGCTGGGTTTCTAACCATCACATAACGGTAGTATATAGGCAAATTAAACATTTTAAGACAAAGGAGTATGCAACTTTAGCACATTCTGTAAATGTGACAAAAGTGGCTCAAATTATAGACTTATAACTGGCTGGGAATGGGTTTGAGTGCACCACCGGTACTAAATGTATTCCTTCAAATATATAAACAATAAAATAATAAATGTTATATTGTTAAATTAATTTTTATAAAAAAATTAAAGTTTTAATAATGAATAATGTTAATTAGTCGTTTTCTTTCAATTTAAAAATAAAATTATAACTGTCATAAATTTTAATTATTTGTCACGTATTCTATAGATTAATAATAATATTTTTATTGTTAATAATAAATACTAACTTTAAAAATATTAAACATCACACCACCTTTAAATTGTTTAGATTTTTTAAAACATTTCAGTTTCCTATTATTATTATTTTATTATCTTGTGAAGTTTTTTAACATGCTTTTTAATAATATTAGAAAATTTACAGTTGTTAAACTTTATAAACATGTTTTATCAAAGTTATTAAATTTTGTAATTATGAATTGAAATGGTAAAAAACATGTTTACTTTATTGTAAACAGTTCTAAATCCAGATAAAAAAGCTGAGATGTAAAGTCCAAAATTAGTAAACTAGTCTTAAAAAAAGAATGTTAAATAAAAAACAAAAGGACGCTTTTGCATACATTACGATAAAAAAATGAAAGCATCACAATTTAGAGAACAAGATTAAGTATAAAACCCTAATTTTAGATATTTTTAAGTTTTAATATTAAAAGGAGTATTATCTCAACTTTTATACAGTTTATAAAGATTATTATAGTGCTTTAGAATTGCTATACGAAACTAGTTTTACCATCACTTGTATTTAACATATTTATCATTTCTGCTAACTCTGCACAATGTTTAATTTTATTTATTATATAGTAGTATAGTGACATTTTTTATCTTAGTTTCCATATTAATTCTGCTACAAATTCTTTCTTTACCTCATTCTCTATTTTTATTTCTCCTTAATAAGTAGAAATACATTAGGTCCGAATACCATAAAGCATCTTTGCTTATTCAACTCATGTACAACCTATTATTACTATTGAATTATACCCTGAATAAACAAAGTTTCGTGAATTATGTTCACTTGATCATTTAAATACTCTCGTTTATACAAATACTTTAAATTTATGATGTTTTAATATAAATGAAAAAACATTGAACTTAGTTTTATTGATTTTTTAAAATAATTTATTAGGACAGATAAACATGGATTCAGTATCACTAATTCACAATCACCGGATTTAGTCACTGTCCAGCGTCCGCGTAGTCGTCAAATATATGATACAATCAAATATTTCTCTAATTGTACAACTATATATTAAAGCATAATTCATAATTTTATAAAAAGAAATTAAAATAACATTTATTTTATAAACAAAAATTATATTTAAGCAATATATTGAAAATAAATTATAATAATTCCCCCGCTCTTTTCGGTACTTTTAGACTGCACAATAGGAAATAAGTAGACTAACTTTTTTAGAAAAATTATCAAAATTTTATATGCAAACGGAGTCCCGTATTTGGTGACGGTGGTAGGGATTGAATTGATGACCACCCATTAACTACAGTATTTAAAAAAAAATAAACGTTAATCGTTATAAATTGTTTAGCTCTAGTTTCCAAAAAAATATTATTGTGAGCAGTCAGGATTGCGCTCCAACAAGGTGGTTACGGATTACAATTTATCCTCAGAAAATTTTAGACGGAAGGTAATATCGATTACCAAATACATTAATTTTTTGAGAAATTAATAAAGCTGACTTTACACAGAAAAATCATTTAAGTCAACACTTGGAGAAGGGAATGTGCGTGCAGTATGTTCGTATTTTAAAATTACTATGATTAACAACTATACGGGAAAAGTGCAAACAGGGTTTTAAAAAAATAGGTTGGCAACATCATCACCTCTTCATACTTTCCACATTCATAAAGTATTTCCCGATGTTTTACGTGGGCAAATAAAGTTCGAATACAAAACGTAGGAAAGTAACTACGTTTTTGGATAATAAATGATTTCCATGTGAAAGCGTCGTTGTTTACAGAGATTAATGGGGTTGTTGAAATTGCCTTCAACAGCAACAGTTGGTAGAATAGCCACTTACTTATCAATCTTAACTTCTCAAATCGTCACTCGCCGCTGTTCATAGTTTTTGAAATCGTGCAGAGATATGTTAAGCCAACAACTTAGCCATTGTTTACAAGATAAGGTCCAAACCAAAATAGAGTGAAGATAGTCTCAATCTTCCTACCTAGTTCCAATCAACCAGTCACACTACATGAGATTGCATCAAGACTTTTACAAATAACGTGTCCAAATTAATACAATCTTTGCTGTTTTAGTAAATTGAAAGCCAATTCGAATTTGGAAATTACTGATCCTTTGCGTCCAATTACTCAATAAGGATACCAAGTGGGTGATATGTCTAATGCATTTGAAACACATTCTTTCAAATCTATTGACATAATCTCTGAAGCCGTAAAGATACAGGTTTCAGATGCATACTAAAGTACTGTACAAACAATTAGAGAAAACGTTTATTTTTTGGTTGAAATTTTTCCGCCCCAAAAGTTGATTTGCAAGTATTCCAAACATATTCAACGGTTTACTGCATTGCATGAACAACGGTCAAAAGTAATTGAAGAGCACAAATATGTAAACCCCTTTACGTTGGGAAATGGAATACAATTCATCAGAAACATAAAAAGTCATAATGGAAGATTTTTGAGGTTGATCTTTAGACTATATTCACCGAAAGCCTTCACAAATAAATCTAATGCTCACGGTTGAATTTCATTGTTAGTTAGAACAGCATAATCAGCGTATTCCAGTTAGTTATAAAAGTTGTATCGTCAGAAATAAATGAAGGGCGCAGATATATAAACTCCTTTATTTTGGGTAATACATTATCATTCAATTGAAACATAAAACGTCACCAGATGCTTGTACAAGGAAATCTAATGCATGTCGTATCAACATTAATATCTTCCATCTGTAAAAATAGCAGATTGACTACTTGAGCAAAAGTGGCACAACCATCCAGTCTTAACGGACATGACAAATTTCAAACGGCTTTATGATTAATTTGTTGCAAGCACTGATTGCAGTACTTGGGTTCTTGTACATAATACGTTAGAAATGGCCAGTAGGGCTCCATCACTTAACTGCAATCGACAGTTGCTCTCTGATTCACAAATGGTATGGTACACCTTTATTTACTTGTTAACTACTCTGGATATATGCACACACCAATCCACCAAGGTGGAATCCAAGTTATACCTCTGTACATAAGCCATATTATTGGCTATCAAAATAAGCCCTGTTAACAAAGCATTTAATTTACTTTTGTAAGAGTTTCGACCGCCGCCAGTTATCCTAGTGAAAAGACAAGCAATTTTTAAACCGCCTTTTCTATGTCCCTTGGCTGCTTGATGATAATACTCAGAGTAACACCAATGACTGTTAACGACCTTAACGCCTGAGTATCTGTTTGGCCCGAAACTCCTTATTTGGCACAGCATTATTCAAGGCTAACTTTTACTGTTGAAAGCTATTCCACTATCCGCCACCAGTAGCTGCGCTAAGTTGATGAGTCTTCCTTCTCTTTGTCTTCTATTAAACGTAACCGTTTAATTACTAAAATATTTCAACCATGTTTAAATATTTGTAGCACACTTAATATTGACTAGCCAAGTATTTCCAACACAATAAGAGAAGGACGACTAAAATGGACTGGCCATGTTTTACGTAGATTGTCCACTCACTCAGCCAGAATATCTATGAAAGCCCATCTATCACCCGGATGGAAAATAAGACTATGTGGTCAAAGAATAATTTGGATAGACATTGTAGCATGCGAACTCAGTCCTGTCATTTATGCTAAACTCCCCGTCCAAATGTATTTATAGAAATCAGTGGATGGGATTTAATACGGGATATAATTAACATTTAAAATCAGCATACCTCAAGTACTGGTAAGATTTAATAATTTTCAAAACTTTTGGTAATCTTGACTATCCTGAGCGGTAATAACCCGTGGAGTTTGTTTATCCCCAGTTATACGTTGTGTACCTAGATTAACACACCAGAGAAGCAAATAATACCAATAACCTGAGAATAACTTATTGTTTTAATTTTCAATAGTGATAATCCTCATTCTGTAGTGCATCCTGGACTCCAACTATCATAGACTAGGGACCGAGTCCACTACAGTATAACTTAGCTTCCGTTTTGTTAAATGAGTGCAAGGTATCTTAAGGTATATGTATACAATATATCGTCAACAAAAATTATCAATCATGTATTCATGACTCTGTTTTGACTGAAATCAATCTCATATCGCATATTATCGTTCAAAGCTAAATAAAACGGTGCTAAATTGAAATTTGATTCCGTTTCTTGCAATTCCATCAAACGTCTATCAAAGTACACCAGTATATATAGAAAATCAGCTCAAGAATGTCTTACTGACAAAAAACATCAATTTTCATCCATATTTGTGCCGCAATCAGAACAACTTTTACCAAACAAGATTTTTTGATTTTTGTTAAAATTTGCAAATACATTAACGTCTCCTAATGTATATACTGTAATTACTACAACTAACGTTTTTAACTAATTTAAATTTTTCTAGTAAGAGCATAATTTAAAGTAAAAACGTTTTTTCACACAATGTACAATGCTATATAGGAATCTAATAATTCTGAAAATTAAAGTAAAACTCAATCTCAAATTTCATTAATGCGAGTATTCCTGTCACCTCTACGCAGCACATCATTAACCAGATGCATCTAAACACCTAAACTAACACAATAGTTGATAGGGTTCACAGCTATACAAGTGTGCTTCTGCTTCAGTGGATGGGTGCAAAACACCTAGGGTACTTAAGAGATATCTTAAAATGTGCATACCATGGGTAGCCTTTAGTCTAATTATTAGCTATCTTTGCGCAAAGTGGCGCCGTTACAAGGATAATACCTATCAACCAAAAACCGTCGTTATTATTTTACCTTTTTCGCCTATCAAGCCGTCAGAGTAGATCGTTCAATATGCTGTACAAATGTAAAAATAATGAAATGGTAACAACTCCAATAACCAAAATAAATGAATATAATATAAATTACCGTAATACCAAACTACGATAAATTATTCAAGCCGATAATAATATTAATAATAATATATTGCAAATTAAACGCAATTATGATCTTATTATAATGTACAAAAAATATTAAAAAATATATAAATGTGAAATAACTCGAAATCTAAAGCTTAGTAAAATCATCGATGTAAGATAACGATTAGTTTTAAAAAATAAAAAATAAGACAAATCTAATAGGTAACCAAATTTCGTATAACGGTACAAAATAATCGGTGACCTTGTATTATTGACCAGTAGATCCAGACGATTGAATACGTTTCTTCTTCTCAACAAAGGGTAATTGAACAGATATACCAAATTCTTTCCTTCTAGTTCTTACAAGAGAATAACTATATCCTTGTAAATCGCAGTCCACAATTTCCGTAATTGCTTTGTTAAACTTTTTTTTCAGTTGCAAAATAATTCTTCGATCTTCTGCAGCCGTGGTCTTTCGTTTTCGGCCAACATTCTCGTAACTTCGTACTTTCTGACCATTTAATACACGATAGATTGTTGTCATACTAACACTCAATAGCTCTGCTATTTTTTTAATTGGATAACCATCAGCTTTCATTTTTTTAATTAAACGATGTTCATTTTCAGTAAGATAATAGTTTTGAATTGTAGTCTTTTTAACTGCAGTATTTTTGCCCTCATCACGCTTTCCCATTGCACACTAGCAAGCAACGCGCTGTTCTCAAGGTCAAAATAGTTTCAGGTTTCAGCTTTGTAATTTATTTTATTTTAAATATTTTAATAACAAAAATTTTATTTTTATTTAAATATCTTTTTTGTTTTAAACAATTTTATTGCAACATTATAATATTTTTACTATTTTTTTATTTAAAAGCAAATATTTATAACTAATCATTCATTAAAATAGAATTTTAAGATATAATTTTTTTAATTATTTAAAAATACAAATTAATTAAAATTTATCTGTGTTGTATATTTTTTAATTATAATAAATTAAAACGGTTTATAGTAAAATGTCTGTTTTATCATTAACAAATAAAGATAACAATTGAGTTTCTTTAATGTATTTTAATTACAAATAGTTTTATTTTAATGCATATTTTTATAATAAATATTTATATATAAATAACAATTAATAAAAATTTTAACTTTTTTATTTGATATGTGTATATATAATATGCTTTAATAAATTTGTTAGTAATGTTATAACCAGTACGTGCTAAATGTATTTGTAGTGGGGTATTGAATCTCAATATAATCATAATTGTTATTATTATTAATATTATTTTGTTTAACAAAATGACAATGTTTAATAATTCAAACTCAAATTTGAATCGTGTTAGATATATTTGTAATAAACTACTTATTATTATTTTATTTTTTTAGCCTATATAATTTAATCTTACTTTACTTATTTTTTTTTTGGATTAATGTTACATACTGCTAATTGTATTGTATTTTTATAATTGTACATACTTTTTGTGTGCTGAAAGCTACTTCTACTGAAATACCTAAGCCAATAACCATAAATAATAAATAAATAAATAAACTGTATTACACATTTTAAAATGTTTGTGCAAATTAAAATTATAAATTAATAAACGTTTTTCTATTAGTTCTAAAATTTTTGACGTTAGTATAAAAATTTGTTAAAACAGACGTACAAATATCGTACATAAATTATAAACTATTAGCTATAAAATTGTAATAATAGTTTAAAGTCATCAATGATCTTTATATACAGATAAAACGACTAGAATAACTGACAGCGATAAATCCGAAGATATGTTACATCAAATATTTCTTGGTTAGTAATTAAGTAAATTAAAATAATATATATTATTACTAATAAGTTGTACAAATATAAAAAAATAATAAAACATATAATAAAAATAATATTTATAGAATAACATAATTAATAAATATATTTTTATCAAACAATTAATGGTAATGCTGCAGTGCGTTATCTAATCTAAGCAGACATTGACTTGTAATTTATATTAAACAATTGTATGTTTTAAAATTGCCAAAAATAATTGTTTTACATTAATTCAATGTTTTCATTAGTTACTCAATAATAATAAACATAATGTCGTTATAGGATATTGTACTACAATGTATAAAAAAAGAGAATTAAATAAATGGAAAAATCGAAAGTAACTGCTAGGTTTCTTACCATCACATAACAGATTATATATAATGTATAAGTAAATAAAACATTTTAAAACAAAGAGTATGCAATTTTAACACACTCCGTAAATGTGACAAAAATGGCTCAAATTGTAGACTTATAACTGAAAATGGGTTTGAGACTTACCACCGGTACTAAATGCATTCCTTCAAATATGTAGGTAATAAAAAGTATTATATTGTTAAATTAATTTTTACAAAAATAAATTAAAATTTTAATAATGAATAATGTTAATTAGTTTTTTTTAATTTTATTTTAAAAATATTAAAAAATAGTTAACCGTAAATTGTTTAGGTTTTTGGGAGTTTTTAGTTTTTTACAATTATTATTTTATTATTTTGTACATTATTTAAACATGGTTTTTAATAAAATTCGTATATTTACAGTTATCAAACTATGTAAACATGTTCTATTGAAGCTATTAAAACAATATTAAAACAATAAAAATATTTAGTTTACTTCATTATAATATTTAGAATTTTTAATATTAAATTTTATCTTATAGCTTTTAAGGATTATTAGAGTACTTTTGCATTGCAATATAAAACTTATTTTATTATTACTAGTATTTTATAAATTTATTATTTTTGTTTAATTTTCATTATTTTTATTTTTATTGATTACACTATATTTCTCCGTTTTTTATTATAATTTCCAAATTAATTCTGCTAGATATTCTTCCTTTACTTCATTCTCTATTTCTCATTTTCCCTTAATAACTTGAACTGAATTCCAAAAAGCATTAATACCTACTCAAATTGTGCACAATCAATTATTATTATTATTATTATTATTAATAATAATAATAATAATAATAATAATAATAATTTTTTCTCTGAGTAAACAGTTTTGTGAATTTTATTCACTTGATTATTTAAATACTCTCATTTATACAAATACTTTAAATTTATGATGTTTTAATATAAATGAAAAAACATTGAACTTAGTTTTATTGTTTTTTTAAAATAATTTATTAGGATAGATAAACATAGATTCAGTATCACTAATTCGCAATCACCGGACTTAGTCACTGTCCAACATCCGCGTAGTCGTCAAATATATGATACAATCAAATATTTCTCTAATTGTACAACCATATATTAAAGCATAATTCATAATTTTATAAAAAGAAATTAAAATAACATTTATTTTATAAACAAAAATTTTATTTAAGCAACATTTTGAAAATAAATTATTACTTTTTCTTCCCGCTTTGTTTGGCACTTTTGGACTGAACAAAAGGAAATGAGTCTATTAACTTTTTCATAAAATCTGTCATATATATATATATATATATATATATATATATATATATATATATATATATATATATATATATATAATTATTATTTATTATTATTATTAACAGTAATATTATAAGTGGTAGTAATAGTGGTGATAGTAGTGGTAGTAGTAGTAGCAGTAGTATTAGTAGTAGTAGTAGTAGTAGTAACAATAGTGGTAATATATTATACTAGTGTGCCGGGGTGGTCTAGTGGTACAGCGCTCGAATTCGGACCTCGGTGGACATGGGATAGATCCCATCACCGGCACTAAAATGCGGGCCCACGTTTGGCTTCGCTAAAATGTCCACTGCTGAAAGATGTTTCTCGTAAAACATTCAAAGTAGAAAACATAAAAAAATAATTTGCGGTTCATGTATATATATAAGGAAAATTAAGGCAAGTATTTTAATTTGAAAAATAATATTGATTATTGTATTTGTGTACTCGCTAAAAGCAATCACGTTTAAATAACTTTTAAAAATCTTCATGCTATAAAACTTTAATCTTAACTTACTAGGTTTCTTACATTATTATGCAATATAATAAAATTCATTTTGTTTTTTAATTATCGAATATTTTAATTTTAATTTTGTTTACCATCGTAGGGCCATTTGCCGTCACTACCAGGCTTGGCTTCTTTGAAAAACTCGGCACATTCTTTATTAGTGAAACAATCGCCAAATGTAGTTAACATGGTTTTCATCGGTTCAGTATCCACAACACCCATTTCATTTTCATCAAAGTACTTTGAAGTCGAATACAGTGAAAATTATAATGAAAATTTTGAACATTATACAAAACATATACCATCAAACATTTCTTCATAATTAATTAACATTTATCTTATGGAATATTAAATTCTGAATGCTATTCTAGTTTCTAGTTTAATTAGTTTTTTATTATATTATTATACAAAACCCTTTTGCTTTAAAAATAAACATAGGGAAATAAGACAATTACAACAAAACAATAACAACAACAAAGATTCTGCAAATCGAAGATTGAGCTTCCTTTCGGCTTTCACTCAACTCAACGTGCGATCACTTCTTTACCTATGTTTGCCGGAATGGCGCCCTCTTATTCTTTCCGCAACAGTATAGATTTTTATCAGAGATCAGGTTGCTAACCTTGCGCTCAAATCTTCCTCCTTTATCCAGGCTTGGGACTGGCTAGATTAAATCATTTCTGATTCAGGTCTTATTTTAATAATTAATTATTACCTAATTTGTACGTAAATATAAAACGCACTTTTGGACTTACCCGAAAAGCTTCATTTAATTGCTTAAAACGTTCATCTCTTGAAAATGAGTAAGTTTTTATAATTTCTGTAAATTGCTCCAAATTCAACAAAACAGTTTTTGGATCTACTGGTTATATATGCATATATATATATATATATATTGTTAAAAATAGTAATAATACCGTTTTTAAAATAACCAAAGTAAAAATAAACAATTTCAATTTTATAAACCAATTGGTTTAAATTAAAAAACGTAATTTATTTTTAAGTGCACAATTATATTTACTCATGTCCTCATTTTCCTCATCAACTGGCGTATATTCTTGGTAAATTTGATCAAGCGTAGTTTGGGTTGGACTCTGATTCATAATTTGCAACGCGCGACATACTTGATCTAAATAGACCGTTCTTTGTCTGGCCGATCCGACTGTGTCATATATTTCTTTTTAAACAAAATTTAAAAGCGATTAGTGGATTTAAAGAAATATGAAATAGTTATTTTTTATTACTTTGAGTGTTTTACGGAAATTATTTTTTCGCAGTGGACAGTGTGGCAAAGCCGAACGTAGATCGGTGGTGAAAATCGAATCTACGTCCACCTAGGTTTGAATCGACAGCAGTACCACTAGACCACCCCGGCATATAATAAATTGAATTAGATGTGCAGTAAAATATATTTTATTTGCGCTACATATCACTATATTTTAGTTAAAAATAAAACAATAATTTTAAATGTTCAAATTTTTCTTTTAGCTTTTCTGTATAAATATAATTTATTTACTTTTTAATAATAAAATATTTAATGGGAAATATTTTATGATTAAATGAATATCAAGAAAAATCAATCAAGGACCCGCATTTAGTGCCGGTGATAGAACTGAAACCTATACTCACCCATCTTTCAACTTAAAAGCTCTGTCAACACACACTCTCTATATATATATATATATATATATATATATATATATATATATATATATATATATATATATATATATATATATATATATATATATATATATATATATATATATATATGTAGATTGTGTAAATAAAAATTAGAAGAAAATATGAAAAATATACTATTAATATAATTTAATAAAAATTGTTAGAAATGTTTTCCTTTATTTAATTATAATTATTAATTATTATTGATTTTAATTTATAGAGTCTTGGGATATAAAATATAGTGGATGTTTTTTATCGCCGGTGTCTTAGAAGTATTTTAAAGATTAGCTTGTGCGATCACATTTCAAATGATGATATCATGAAAGAACTGACTCGCATTCACTACATAACATCATTACAATTAGACGAAGAAAATTACTTGATCAAATTCTACGTTTACCGCCCAAAAGAGCAGCGAGAACGATTTTGGAATGGACAATTGTAAATGGTAAAAGAAAGGTTCGGATAGACCACATAAAACTTGGCTAAGAACTATCCAAAAAAATCTAATTGAAATGAATGTTTCATGAGATCAAGCAAAACGTTTGGCAGAATGTTCAAATACATGGAAACATTTTGTTGTCCCATACCCTCTTTGAATTACGAGACTTTGTTGTTATTGTTGTTATTTTTTGCCGTAATTGTTGTCTTATTGCCCCATACTTATTTTTAAAGCAAAAGGGTATAATAATAATAAATTATTATAAAAACTACTAATTTTCAGATAATTTTGTTATTTATGCGACAATTTAAAGGCCTTAGTTTTATTTATAATAAATAAAGTTTCATCAAAACTGTTACAATATTAATTGTTATTTATCATGTCTGACTAATTTAAATATATTTAAGAAATGGATTTAAAAAGTGAAACGTAATATGTCAATTGATCATACACTTAACATGACAAGTATATGAATAATTATTAAAACGCTTAAAATAACAGTAATTATAATCCAGGACCTATATAATAAAAGTCCTAGTGAAAAGGATCACTCACTTGCTAAACCGGTAGTAACGTAGCGGTATTTAAAGACACTGAGCAATTACCATTAATAAGATTTACTATAAATAATAAATTTACAGAGTCAATTTCAACCACCTGTAACTCAGTGATTATTGCATTGGCCTGTCTCCAGACAGGGCGTAGGTTTAAGTTTGTGTGTGTTAGACCTGAAAGGTATGCACTGCTGATGATTCTAAACAAGGATGAAACAGCCGTGCAGTGCTCCTGGTTGACCGAAACTAATTGGATTTATTATTTAAGTGAATCCGAAAAATCTATGAATTCACCCTTGAAAACCCATAAATAAACTATAAAATTTGTTTAATTTATATTTTTAATGCACAAAAATTTTACGTAAATAATTTTATATTAAAAATACTTTATTCTAGTCAATCCCATGTTTATAAAAAAAGGAAAGCTAAAAAGAAGAAAACTAATAAATTTATAATTTTAATAATCAAACGTTTGGCCATTTTATCCCAACATAAAATGTAAAATATTGTGAATTTTTATATATATAAACAATTGACGTACATACTTTTGATGTCATTATCTGTAAATATTGAACTTCCTTCTTTACTCACTGCATCTGAATTTTCTTTACTCGGAGATTTCTGTTTTTTAAAATGCATTATAGGTATTTTTATTTATAGAGCTATATATAAAAATTCACTTGATTTGTATGACATTAAAATGTTTTAAACTATTTATTCTATATTATAATGCAATTGTATGACAAGTCCTACGTATATATATATATATATATATATATTTATCATTTTTTCTTCTTAGAGAACAATTTGATTACACCAGTTTGTTCCAGGTTAAATTAAAACATACAAACAAACAAAATTTTGGTTTGTGGTTGGTTGCGTAATAATTAGAGTTAGGAAATCGTTGTTTTCTGATTTGGAACAAATACGAAGGAGCTTAGATCGTACTCGTTGTTGATACTCTTTACACGTTATGTTACAATTACTGTAGCATTTAATTATTATATTAGAAAGTTATTGAGTTATCAACGTGATATTAATTACTCAACTATATATATATATAATATATATATATATATAGGATGCTAATGATCTTGATGATTTGAGTAATGCTTATTAAATCTTAACCTCCAATGATGGTGATATTCCTGACTGTTCCTCCTCCATGTGGTGCATCCTGGACTAGGTGTCCATAAACATCTAAACTAATAACAGCAAGGACCAAATGCACAGTGGTATAAGTAGGCTTCCGTTACGGCGGATGGGTGCAAGCATACACCCAGGGTACTTAAAAGGTATCTTAAGGTATATATATATATACCATATGTAACCCTTGGGCTAAGGGAAATAATTCTGACAAAACATCAAACAACTTTGTCAATCTTTGCAAAATCACAAGGATGCCGTCTACAGTCAAAAAACTTTGTTGTTTTTCAAATCATCGTAATTGATTATTTAATATGTCATTTACAGTAGGCAATGTATGTCATTCCAATTATTTTCTTTTAATATTTTTGTTTTTAAAATAAACTATTGTATATTTCTAAAATAACACTTTTTGCACATTATAATGATTTGATTGATGAGCTACATTTTTTATAAATATATGCCCTTGATACATACGCTGGTAATACAATGCCTAAACTTTAGCTTTTTTTAGTCAAAATTTATTAAATATTAAAATATGTAACTTATTTACAAAAATAATTATTTAAAAAATGTTAATTTTAGACTATTTTTATTTTTAAAAATGATAATTTTTAAAATAAAATAACTGGTCACACATATACATACAAATTTACGCTATATTTTGAAATAATCATAATTTATTTATTGTAAAAGTATTTTAATATAAACCATTTTAAAACAAATTTTTTCCAAAAAATTATAAAATTATTTTTAATAATTTAAGCACAAGGTCGACTTTTATTTTCTGTTTCAAAATTTGTAATTTTGATAAAAAAGACTTCCTATTTCCGCACACTTAATACCTATAGTTAAAACAGCTCAGCGTCATTATTTATCTTCCCATAATTATCAATTAGTTCAAAGTTTTATAAAAGGAGTATAAAAATTAAAATAATAGCTTAATGCATGAAAGTATATATTTCAACTGTATACAACATTTTGCACATCCTTCATGCGTAAAGGGATATTTTGCAAATTAAGTACAATCAGTCTTCATAACGAGCTGTGCAAAAATGCTACAGGACACTTAACAATTATCAAGACAATGCTCCTGTGCATACTTCAAAAGTGGTAATGCGTATTTTAATATGACTTACATTTTACATACGTTTTTCTTGTTTAGACCACAAAAAAGCTTTGAAAAACAAAAAACACTTTTTTATTCACCTTCCTCCATACAGTTCAGACCTCAATGTAATTGAAAACATTTTTAGTATTTTAAAACGTGAGGTGAACCGCATAGAAACTGACATATCATTAGAGGAGAAAATTAATCATGTAAAAAATTGTATTTTGAAGGACTATGTTGGTACATTGATAGATTTCTACCCAGAACAAAAGTGTGGATATCATTTAAATTACTGGTACTATTAAGTTTGTTACCTTTATTTTGTATATTTATGTATTTTAGTAGATAAACCTATTTTTTAAAACCAATTATCTGTGTTAGTTTTTAAGTTTTTATAATGGTGGTATTGTGCTTTATTACTAAAACGAATGTTATTGTGTATTATATTAAGAATTTGTTTTGATAATAATATTAAATGTATATATAATAGTAAAGTATTATCAAGGTATTTATTAATAAGTGTTAGATATATCTACAATAGATAACAAGTGCTAAATATACTTAAATATTATAGTAGGTCAACGTAGGAGTTACTTATGTCACTATCTGTGAACATAGAAATAATGAAGAGGTGACTATGTCACCAATCACTATTATATATATATATATATATGAAATTGAAGCAATATAACTAAAATGTTTATTTGTTATAAAGTTGCAACAAATAATGGTATTTTGTTCTATTGTTACAACACAGATTGCTGTATATTATTTATAAAAATTACTTTTAAAAATGTAAGCCTTGTTAAAGTGTTATCTAAGATAAATGTTTGTAACAGAAGCAACAAGTGCTACAAGTTTAAAGGTATTATAATGCGTTAATTTTGTGTTTTATCCAATTGTATCCCTTCAGTGTTTGACAGGAAACATTTTTCGACAATGCATATACAGTAATTCTTCTATTTGGTGCTATTTGAAACTTTGTTTACCACACATTTGTGTGTGTGTGTGTGTGCGTATTTCTTACAACCGACTTATTGTGCATAACCTTTAGTTGCAATAAAACGAAAATGTTTTTTATTGCACCTATTAACTGAATTGTAAGTTACATCAGATAATTTGTTAAATACATAAAGTAAAAATAATAATTACACATAAAGTAACTAGGGCGAAAAATCTGTGTTTTAGTTGGAAAAAAAAACAAATAATGCAACAGATAATAAATTACTGATTACAAAAAAAAAAAAGTAATTTATAGCCACTACTTTGATTGCAAATTAATAAATAGAGTAACGTTTTAATTTGCTAATTCCAATTTTTCACTTAAAAAAAGCATTTAAAATAAAACCAGAAAAGAGTTTTTCTTGTTAATTAATGCAAACATATCTTTAATTTATTCCTTTAAATGTTTGTTTTTAAAATAATTGTTTCCTGTAATCTATTCATTTGTGTTTGCAAAACCAGCCTATCGCTATAACAACGAGACTTTAATTGTACATTTTTCAGCATATTTGTTTTTATGTACCATAACTACGCAATTGATTACATGATGTAAAACAAACAATTATGAAAATGGTTATTACCTCATTTTGTGCCAATTCGTTTTCGTGCAATGTCTCGCTTTCCATTTAAAACTGTTAATAGTTAAAGAAGTAACGTTTGCTTTGCTTTAATATTATATATATATATATATATATATATATATATATATATATATAACGATAAGTGTAAGTCTAAAAGTGCACTTATATCCAATTGGTGTGTTAATATTGTCTAATCAACTGACCATCACGTATGAAAAATCATGAGCATTTATTAAAACAAAGACATATTATTATTGTTTTTTTAATTGTAAATATCTAAAAGTAAATATTTGTAAGTAATTTTGTTTAAATTGTACGTTTATCAAAACAGCACTTCACTTTTTCACCTAATTATTAGTATGTATTATTTTGTTGATAAGTGTACTTCACGTCAATTAGCTATAATATTTCTATTTTAAGTAAAAATGTTCTTTTTTAGCTTTAATTGTATACCAATTACTGCCGGAGTGGTCCAGCAATACAGTACTCGACTTGGATCTGGTAGACATGGGTTCGATCCCCACCACCGGCACTAAATGCGGACCCACGTTCGGCTTTGTTAAAATGTCCACTACTGATAGATTCAATGGTTAGATTCTTTACCAAATATGAGCAATATTGGTTTAAATGAATAGCATTAAAAATATGCATTTTTAACTTGTTTTCAATTAATAGATTTATTTTACAATGTTAATTTAGCATATTGCTTGTTGTTTAAAACTTCAACAACTGCATGTTTATATATTGTAAATTTTAAATGACACTGCAAAACATTTACAATTTCATATTGTAATTTATTGCAATTTAAAATCAATTTACTTTTTACCTAATTTATGCACAATCTAATTTTAAAAAGAGATTAATTTTTAATATATCTTACATTTACATTCAAGTTATAAACTACTTATAAAACAACTTCATTATTCGTTTATCTTATCAATAGAAAAAAAATATTTTAAATGCACTATCTTTAATTTAATTTTTTGTTTGCAAAAAACTCAATTTATTAATAAATTTACAAAATATCTTGCCAATTTTAGGCATCAATATAAATCTCGAATGCTCAATATTAAAACGATAAACCCAGAAAAATAATAATGGTAAAAACATTTAAATTTATTATTAAAATTGCTTTTACTAAAAATGTTTTTTAAATAGATATTTAATACAGCTAAATCAAGGCTTTTGTCTAACTTATCTACTACACCGTTTTAATAAATCGTATCCTATATTGATTTTTATTGGTTCATTATTTTGTTAATAAATAGAACCTGGGTTCGATACCCATCACTGGTACCAAATGCGGGCCCACGTTCGACTTCATTAAAATGTCTACTGCTGAAAAACATGTTTCCCATAGAACATTTAAAGTAGTGAAAATAATATAATAAAAAATTAGAAAAGCTTCCAACGTCAACATGATGATTTAGATAGAGTACTAAACAATTAACAAAAACAATACTCTATATTTTTTAAAATAGCATGATTTTTATTATACTTTTAAAATTAATGTATTGTTAATTCTACAAATTGCGAAATCCTTGACTATAATAAACGTTACATTTATACAATTGCCACCAGACAGCACAATCCTTACTATAATTGTAATTTTTTAAAATTCATTTTAATTTATAATCTAAATGGTTTGAAATATTAAAATGTTCAATTAAAAAAATTAATTATGTAATGCAAAATCAAATTCTACAATGTTGGGCTAAAATACTTAGCGCTTTGAGAATATTACCTAAAATATTAAAAATACATAGTTTTTATTATCTATTTTTATATACGTATACATATTTTATAATATAAATTATTTTTATGCAATTTTTTTGCTTGGTTTTCTTATTCTAATATAAATATTCTTGTTTTTAACCTAAATTAGAATTCTATAGTGATATTGGTGTAGAACATTAGTTTTTATAAAATATTTTACCAATGCTATTAATATAATGTTTAACAAATAATTTAGTACAATTTAGATGTATTTCGTATAATTAAATAGTGTCACAAAAATGGATGAATTATACTGCATTGAGTTTGACAGCATCTTGTTTATCTACTGTAAAGTAGCAAAAATAAAAATAATAAAACAGTTCAAAAAAATAATTTAGGAAAGCTTCTGGTAAAGGCCCACAATGGTGATTGGACTCGATACTGTTCCCAGTCAGCTACAAGTCGTGTATCATCTCTAATTAGAGCCGCCATTCAGCCGAATGTTTTTTGCAAAATTTAAATTTTAAAAATAATAAAATATACATTCATATATTAAATAAAAGTGCATTACAACAACACGAACGAATGTTGCTTCAAATTGGGTTTATAAATTTGTTTAACTATCGTGCTTGTATTTCTTTTTAAAAATTACCCACAAAATGTGTTAAATTTGATGAATACTTTTGATTTTTAATAGCAAGTTATGAATAGAACATATAAGCCATTATAACACGACTTATTTTTCGTTTGTTTAAATATACAATAATAATCAATTAACAAAGATTTGCATTTTGTAATTGCGAGTAATGCAAAAATTACTTAATACAAGTTTTATTCATTGTTAAAACGGTAAACTTACAATTTTTTGCTTTGTATAGAAATTAATAAACTATTATCGCTATTCTATATATATATATATATAAGCGATGCTTGTCTGAACTTGGAGCTCATGATTGGATAACTATATATATATATATATATATATATATATATATATATATATATATATATATATATATTGATCAATGCATTTGTTATGTATATTGCATGTATGTAGATAAAGTTGCACAGTATCATATTTGTTTGTGAAAACTGATACTATTTAATTATAACAAAAACTGTGCGGTTTACCAAATGATAAATATGCTTCATTCAAACAATGTAAAGGAAACTTTTATTAGGAATTGTCAGTTACACAATAAGTAAAGTTGTACCAAACATAAACAATTCAATTGGTTTAAAACCTACAATATAATCCGAGTTTTTCTCCAAAGCGATTTATATGTCGGGAGAGTTAAGCTTTGTATCAAAATAGTACTAAAATAACTTATTAATCGGCGTATTGTAATTTATTAAAATACATACATTGTAGCGGTAATAATTTGCAAGGAACATTGGATGCAAAAATAATGTATAATATTATTTTATAATAAAAATAACATTTACTTTCTGGAGACAATATTGACAACAACAATATTAACAATTTATGTTTGACTGGGCTATTAACTATTATGGGAGTGGGAACGAATATTTAAATAGCCGTTGCTACGCCAATAACAGTTCCGCTCTATTTCCGTCTTTTCCGCATCTACCTTGGTTTCCTGTTGTTTTGATTTTGTAACTTGGAGATAAATGTCATCTTTGTATCTTGCGGTATTGTTAGTTATTTCTGAGTAAGCAATTCAAGGAGAATCGACTAGTACAGAAACCAGGCAACTTTTTCAAGCGACACCGCTTGCACCGCTCCGCTATTGGAGCCACGCTAACTGAGTAAATCTAAACTTTCACTTTCTCTTTCTCTCTCTCTATATATATATAAGTGCCGCGGTAATCTAGCAGTACAGCGCTCAATTTGAACCTGGGTGGACATGGACTCGAATGTCACTACCGGAACTAAATGCGAGTCCATGTTCGGCTTCGCTAAAATGTCTACTTCTGAAAGATATTTCTCTTAAAATTTCCCCTGAATTATTAATTTTGGACAATTGGTGATGTCTGCTTTATATATATGTACATATTTCATAATATAATTTATTTTTAAGCAAATAACGTAGTAGTTTTTTCATGTTGTCGAAATGTGTAAATTCTGGGTTTTTGGTCTAAGCGTAAATTTGATAATGCTATTTGCAAAAAGAAAATATTTTTAGTGTTTTGAATATTGATATTGCTAATGTGATGTTTAATGCTTATTTTAGTAAAATGTTGATGTGCCTAATATGCTTAAGTGATGTAAGGAAAGTCAATCAATTTCAATATGCTAATTTTGACAGCTCCTATATATATATATATATATATATATATATATATATATATATATATATATATATATAATTGTACCGAGTTAGTAGCGACGAATAAAACGATAGATTCAAAACCAAATTGCCACCGTTGAATCCTATCATCGGTACTGAATGAGGTCTTTGCTAAATGTCCACTTAGTAAAGAATCAATATTTTGCGCAAAACATTCAAACAATTTAAACGATTTAACCCAACCAAAATGAGCTTCGTATTGATAAATACAAATTTATACAAGTTTCATGTACAAAAATAAAGTTTCTTATTATTTTTTAATAAAATGAATGCATTTGGTGAGAAAATATATTTGATTTTTTATATTAAAAGATTCGTATATTTAAATCTACATTGTTTTATCAAGGTGATGGATCTTTACTTATTTATTACTACTACTACTGCTACCACTTTTCAGTAGTTTTCGGTTTTATTTTAATTTTTTAGTGGTTTTGTAAATAAAGCGTCTGAGCCTAACAATTAACATGATGAGCAAGTGAAATACAAATAAGTAGTTGGTATTACAATTATTTTGTAATCTTGCATGGTTGCAAAATAAATTTTAATATTGTTTATACATAATTTCTTATTAAGTACGGATAAATTTACATTTTGCATTACATTACAAAACCTATTCTTTTCGAAAAGCATGGAACAATGGGATTGTTCTATGTAATTGTATCTTTTTACAAAATCTTTATTTAATATCACGTGACATTTTATTTCAATTGGGACTTCGCAATTGGTTCTTGGCCAAATAAATATTTCTTCGTTTATCAACCTGTCTTTCGCCATCTTTAATTGTCTACTCCAAAACCGTTTTTGCTGTTACCGTTCCGATAATAAACGTCAAATTTAATTGATAGCAATCCAGTTGTGGCAATGTTATACAAATTTTACAAAATCAGTTTTCCTTGTACTCTGATTGTTTAAAATTTGATTGTGTCAAGTAATCTTTAGTATAATTTAAAAACACTGACGATAAAAATATATATTATTATATAAATAATGTATCTACTGAAGTAGTCTAGCCGTACAGCGCTCGATTTTGACCTGGATGGGCATGGGTTCGAATCCCACCACCAGCCCACTAAATGCGGGCCCACGTTCGTTTTCGCTAAAATGTTCACTACTGAGAGATGTTTCTCATTCAAAGCAGCAAACATAAATTTTTAAATTAAATTTTTAAAAATATATTTCACTTCCTTATAGGGTTGTATGAATGATAAATAATGTGTCCAAACAAAGATTCATCTTCAAGGAAATAAAATATAATTATGATTGGTTTTAGTCAAAAAAGACCATAATAGACCAATTTTAATTTTACCGTTTTTCCTAGTTTTTATTATTATTATTATTATTATTATTATTATTATAAAACCCTTATGTTTTAAAAAGGAAAAACATGAGACAACAAAATAACAGTAATAGCAAAAACAACAACAAAGTTTGATAATTTAAAAAGAACATGGAACAAAATAATTTCATGGATTGGAACATGTTGCCAACATTATTGTTTGATATCATGAAACATTTAGTTCAATTAAATCTTCCCAAATGGTTCTTGGTCAAATTTTTTGTGGTCTACCAACCTTTCTTTTGCCATGATTAATTGTTTATTGCAAATCCGTTTTTGCTGATCTTTTGACCAGTAAATGTAGAATTTAACCAAGTAATTTTCCTCCTCTAATCGAAAATTAAGCTTTTTTTCAGCTTTCACTTATTGTGTCTGAATGGCGTACTCTTATTATATGGAAAGTAATAAAGGTTGTTTACAGTGGTTAGGATGCTAATTTAGCACGCTCAAACCGTCCTCCTTTATCCAGGCTTGAAACTGGTTAAATTGGCTCATTTTTGCTCTTCCCTGGGAGGAGAAAAAGAATGGACAAATTCAATATTTTATCTACCAATGTTAATAAGCATATAATCACTTGGATATATTTATACACAAAACATTTTGTTTTCTAACAGTTAGTATGTAGTCTAACTCAATAACTTATATTGAATAGATTTTTAATTATATTTTACATCATTTCTGGTAAAAGTATATTGTCTACAAAATCTAATTCACTTAATCTATTACTGTTCCACTTGATAATATACACCAAATTATTTATAAACCGTGTCATAATAAAATTGATTGCTAATAAAAACAGGAACGGTGACACCATTACATTTACAGCCTATTCTTACAGCAATTTCAACTTAACCACTTTCACGTTCGAAACACAATACCCACAATTTCGCATAACAAATGCACATGTAAGATCCATATATTTTAACAATATTCCATAAAGCTTTACAAAAATTTATCGGGAATTTAATAAACGCTTTCAAAAGTTTTTTGTAAAATAAGTAATATTAACTGTAAGTAATTTGTGAATTTTTTGGTATTATTAGTACATAAAAAGTAAGAATTTCTTTTGTATTACAACTGCTTCCTTTCCTCTAACTAGCCTGTCGTTTTCAAAAATATTTGTCTACCGTATTACTCAAACGAATCAAAGTTACTTTGCTAAGCATTGTACCAAGAACAAACATAATTGGGTTATTGTACGCCAGTTGTTGCAATCATTCAAACTATTTTTCTTGCATGCACTTATTAGATACATGCTTATAATTCCATATTATTATTATTATTATTTATTTATGGTTATTGGCTTGGATACTTCAGTAGAAGTAGCTTTCAGCACAAGAAAGAAAATGTAGCGCAGCCGTTCGAGGGCCCGCCATAATTTGTGTGATAAATGAGCCATTACATCACCTCCATGTTTAAGCATCACCGCAGTTACTATGTCAATTCCTCATGCTTTATGATTATTTTTTAACAATTAAATTGCACAAATTGTTAATTGATTTTACTACTTTGAATGTTTTAAGAGAAACATCTTTCAGTAGTGGATATTTTAGCGGAGCCGAACGTGGGCTCGCATTTAGTGCCGGTGGTGGGATTCGAACCCATGTCCACCCGGGTCCAAATCGAGCGTTGTACCGCTAGACCACGTTATCAATATATACTTTCGCCTCTGTTTACCATATTCATCTCTTTATTTTTATCGAAATCTATAAGGGTATTTGGCGTAGGCTGATCAAATACTTTTTCAAAATGCTCTAACCATCAAACTGATTACTCATAATTTATTAAAAGTAGGCAATATTGTTTCATTTGATTGGAATATTACTGCTATTTCTAGTTGCTGCAGCTGCTGAATCTACCAAACTGACAGAGGTATCTAGAGCGATAGACGCCGAACTGAATGAACATGTGTTTGCGTACTACTGCTGACATCAGGACTTTGCCAAGTATCTACTTGATAAAAAATGTGGCCCAGTAAACATTCAATCAATCAGTAAAATGAAACCGACATAGTGTAGAAGAAAAATTATAGCTTCACAATTTTAATTTTTGTAAAATAACTATGCTTACATACCTGCGTAAAAATGACTTAATTGATATAAAATGTAAAATGTGTGCATTTGTATTCAACGATGTGGGGGCAAAAATTATTAATCATTCAACCTGAATATTTTATTTTTTATTGCAATTAGAAATTTGTTTTAAAGTTAGTTATTTTAAATTAACAATGGAAAAAGTTTAATCAATATCTAGCAAAGTACAGAATGCATGCATTTTTTAAACAAAAACATCTAACTTTATCTGTTAACAAAGTTTTTTTATTATAAATGTGAACATTTATAATTGGTAGAATTTTTGTATTGCAAATTTTTTGCATTACAAACTAAGACTATCAATTTATATTTGGTTCTTATTGATTCAAGGCTTTGTAGAAAATATTTTTTATCAAACATAGCCCTAGACTAGATGCAAGAGATGACGTTTGATACTATTGATCGGAATCAAACGTATACGCACTCAGTTCCGAGTTTAGTGCCATTTTTGCCATCCTAGCAGAAAAATCTATTATTATTAATATTATTATTAATATTAATAATTATAATAAGCTTCTAGAAAAACAAGAAGAACTTACCTGCACATGAAA
>JAKXYG010001511.1:130000-164144 GCA_025895645.1 Cardicola forsteri
TTTTTTATTTATATATTAATGCATTTTGGCCAACAATATTCATTTTTTAAATAAATTACATGTTTGTTTTTAAGTTTTAATAAACGGGGGTATTATAATTAACTGCTTAAATGATTGTTTTTATATATTGTAATTATAGTGTTTTATTGCAAATGATATTATATATATATATATTGATAAAGCTTTATCCAATGTATTTATTATTAAGTAGTATATATACCTAACATAAGTAAAAAGTGCTAAATATTCTTAAATAACAAGGTAGGTCAATATGGAGTTCAGTTTTGTCACTCTCAGTACTAGTTTATCCTATATTTTTATATACATCTATTGTGTCGGGGTGGTCGAGTGGTACAGCGCTGAAGTTGGACCTGGTGGACGTGGGTTACACCGGTACCAAATACAGGCCTACGTTCGGCTTAATTCAAATGTCTACTGCTGAAAGATGTTTGTCCTGTAAAACACTTTGAGTAGTAAAAATAATAGATAATAAAAAAATTATTTTAGATCAGGAAGTAACAATTAAAGACTTGAACGCACATTTATTAGTACAAAGACCAGGGTTGTTAGTACTAAACCAATTTGAATAATTCGTTTTACTGTTTTATCGAACTGCATTCAATGTCTACATTTCTTTATTATAGCAAACTATTTTGTTTTTTTTTAAATACATAACTGAACTTGATTGACATTTGCTGAAACTAAATTGAAGATCACGTTGCATTCAACGTGAACTGACAAGATGGTATTTAATTTACAATAATTTGATTTATTTCGACTAATGTTCTACGTCTAACCAAAAGTCGCGTCCTTAAGCACTTTTAAAATCTTATGCGTTGCACAAAATATGTCTTTCAAATTTTATGTAACCCTTATCATTTACCTACAAATATTTTTAACAAAGTTTATTTGATAAAAAACAAGTTAAATATTAATAAAAGTATTACTACTGTTATAACTGTTATCACTACCATTATTATTATTATTATCATTATTAGTTGTAGTTGTAGTAGTAACAGTAGTAGTAGTAGTAGTAGTTTAAATATTCTAATTGAAATACGTTAAACATTATCGAATACACAAGAATATTTTACATCATCAGTATAAGTAGGTCTAGCGGTACAGAGCTTGATTTGAACTTCGGTGGGCATGGGTTCAAATCCCACTACCGGCACTAAAATTCAGGCCCACGTTCGGTTTCGCTAAAATATCCACTGCTGAAAAATGCTTCTCGTAAAGCATTTAAAGTAACAAATCCTAGAATAAAACTTAAAATAAATGCAAAAAGGTATAAAATTATACACTAATCTGAAAAATACATATTTTACAATATAAAACTATCTTTTAAAACTTAAAACCCTAAAAAATAAAACAAATAAAATATTTTTTAAGCGACATTTTTCTGTTTCAAAAAATTTTACTTGTGGTATGATATTCTTTTATTCTTTACTTGTTGCATTGATTTTTGTATTAAAAAAAAACAATGTACAATCTTTGAATGCAACATAAATAAAATGTTATTCAACATTAAGTCTTGTATAAAATATTATTATTATTATTTGATTATTACAAAACCCTTCTGCTTTAAAAATAAACATGGAGCAATAAAACAACAATTACAGTAAAAAACAACGTTCCATAATTCAAAACAAACATGAGACAACAAAATGTTTCCATATATTTAAACATTTTGCCAAACGTTTTGTTTTATTCTAAGGAACATTCATTTTAATTAGATCTTCCCGAATAGTTCTTAGCCACGTGTTCTGTGGAATGGAATAACAAACTTACTTGGTTCCGGGTTCAGAGTGATCACGAATGCCCTGACCCCAGGTGGAGGCTCGCCATTGCACTTTGGCGGGTTGAAGCTCTCAACAATTCCTAATTGGGTTTGCTCGGGTGCGCAGTTTGTGTCAGTGGGGAAACCTCATGATACTCTCCTGTTGTGCCGGGGTAATCTAGCAATTCAGTGCTCGATTTAAACCTTGGTGCTCATGGGTTTAAATGTCGCCACCGGCACTAAAATGCGGGCCCACGTTCGGCTTTGCTAAAATGTCCACTGCTGAAAAATGTTTCCTGTAAAACAATCAAAGTAGCAAACATAAATGAAAATAATAATAAACATAAAACAAGAACAGTCACTTACAAATTGTACGTGTTTTATAAAATTGATCAAATCTTTATTTTAATTTAAAAATCTTTGTTTACTTTTTCACATGTATATGCGTATGTGTTTAATACACACCAGGATAAAAGCGTTTGAAACGTACACAACAGATTAGATTTTAAATCAATTTGGTAACAGAACAATTAATTTAATTTACAAATATATTTTTTTTATTGATTTATGTTACCTTAAGTATTTTGTTCAATTTTTACTTTAATGTACATTTGTGACAGATTGTTAGATTCGTGTAAACACTTGAAGGCGAATTTCTAAATTAATTTGAAAATGATTTTGACAAATGGAAACCGTTTGTTAAAAATCCCCCCAATTTGCTTTCTCTCTCCATTTTTAGATAGAAAAATCAATTATTTTAATTTGGTTCGGTTCTGTTTCTGTTTTTTAGGCCTGAGTAAGGTTATGGTCAATATTGGTGAGCTGCATTTTAAGGCGAGATTTGTTTCAATTTGTATTTTGTTTTGTAAATCATTTATCGTTTTGTGACAACAAACTTTATGCAAATGGTCCATTGCTGAATCTAGACGTTAGCCCTACTTTTTATTAGCACGACCTTGAGAGTGGTTATATATATATGGCCATTACAACAAATACCGCAAAACAGGGATTATTTAACTAAAACATATCCCCAGCTATCACATAGCACACAAAAAAACGTCACTGTATTTACAAAATATAGAATATTGCATAAAATAATTAAAATTCAGGTATATTTTTATAGATATCTCTTGTAACTAATAAAAAATTTAAATAAAATATTAGCTGGCTCATAATGTAAGATTGAGTAAAATTATCAACATTAAATATAACGTCAAAATGCATCTAATTTTTAAGGTTACTAAATTGTTTTATGCATAATTTACTTATATATATATATATATATATATATATATAGCGCAGCCCTTTGACATTGTAAAGTATGAAGTAACAAAAGTGTTCCATGTAGACTTTCAAAAACTTTGATTTTCAAATACAAAACTATTTCAGCATAATAAATTGTTTAAAATTTTATTTTCAAAATAAAAAAGGATTTAATTTTTGTATAAATAGATATTATCTGGCATACGCGCGTTTGTTTATGTTTAAATTGAAAAAGCATAATTTTTTTTAAATTATCGCAGCTTAATCATTGTACTTAGCTTATTTAATTTTTACATAAATTTTAAATGTAGCAAACACTAACAGGACACTTGAAAACTATTTTTTATTTATCTTAAAACCCTGAAAATATAAATGTGTTGTTTATAAAACATTAATTAATTAATTGCAATTAGTTAGTGTTTAAGTTATTGGAGAATAGCAACTTTGCGGAAAAAACCTAATTACCATCTAGTAAATTGAAAATGGGAAAGTTGAAGCTTTTGATCATTTGTGCACTTACCATATATGGATTATTTATTAGTTGAATGTTTTGGAACTACCTTGAAACGACTAAACTCAACTCAGAACTTAGTATAACAACTTGGATAAACAAATTTACACAAGTTAAATGTAAAAACACAAGTAACTTAATTGTTCAAAGTTGTCAATAACAAATACGTTCATATGTAACGTTCTACAAATCAATTGGGATGTAGTGGGAATTTAGTTTGAACGTAATTTACAAAGTACATTTAACTAATTAGGTTATTGTAGAGTCCCAATATAATCAATACAAAAGTACATATTAAAACGTTTGTGACTAAAGAGAATATACGAAATGAAGTCGTTTCACAGTTTACATCTGCTATTATTTTCATTTAGAATTAAAAAGGCAACCCAATGCTTAAAACGTTTTAAACGATTACATTATATCGTGTAGTCACAAATTATCAATAGGCTAATCCATTTGCACAGTGATTTAAACAGTGAGTAGTACATTTTAAGCATTTTAAGCTTTTAAGCGATGAGATGTTTTTCTGAAATTATTGTTCCTGGATGCTCTTTCCTCAACACAGATTTGACACTAACAAAGGCTTAAATTAAGTTTTTAAATTAATTTTGGACATAACCAATTAAATCGTACAACAGCAAACACAAATTTGATTTTATTTACAAACACATTTTTATTTATTAATGTGTTTTTAAAGGTGAATCATTAGATTTGTCAAATTCACTTGTATAATAAATCCACTTGGTTTTGGTTAACCAGGAGCGCTGTACAGCTGTTTCATCCGTATTTGGAATCATCAGTAGTGCATACCTTTCAAGTTTTATACACACACACACACACACATATCGAAAAAAGGTCTCCTCCAAATATTGAAAAATTGCAGGTCAGTCGGTTGAGGATCAGACACTAGATTTTTTATTCACTTATCTTTAGTCAATCAAATAAGTAATGTAAGTCTGTATCAGAATAAAATGTGTACAATGCTCTTCGCTAGTTCAATCTCTCTCTCTCTCTCTCTCTCTCTCTCTCTATATATATATATATATATATATATATATATATATATATAATTAAATAGTGAATCTGAAATTTCCAATATAACACAAATTACTATTTTATCCATTTGATTTTATATTAAAACAGTTTGAAGCATCATGACAATTAAAAAGTTTTGTAGTAGATTTTTTACTGCCGGATGGCCTTCCTCTTGCAAACCCTCCTCCTTGATGTAGGCTGACTAAATCGGTTCATTTCTAATCCCATCCAGGCGACGTTGTGTGCATTATACTGTATGTGTTTAATAAAACGTACATGCACCAAAGTGGAAATGTGATTAAATAGCTGAGCTTACTTTTCACTTTAATGTACCACATTCAAACAGTAAAACTGTCAATATACCATTTATTCAAACATACATATTTAAACAATTATTACTCATCTAATTGACTTTTCGTTAGTTTTTCAAACTAAAACTATTTAACAAAAATAAACAATTAAAATTACAAATACACATTTTTATGTGATTCAATATGCTATATTATATTGTGTACAAATAAGTATGAAACATTTTGAAAAAAGTCTCAAAGTTATGTGAAATACATTTGCAAATTTATATGCAATTTAGCGAAAGTAGAATATACACATTTTGATAGTTAATATTGAAATGATTTATTGCAAATCAAACTACTACTTTGAATGTTTTATGGAACATTTTGCCTAAACCAAATGAAACCCCACATTTAGTAGCAGTAGTGCAAATCGAACCTATGCCCAACCGAGTTTGAGTGGAGTGCTCTACCGTAAGACTACCCTGGCACAAATGACAGAACCATCATACATCTTTGTAGAACTCTAACTTTAGCGTAATCGATGCGTTACAAATCAATAAACTCATGCATGTAAATTTCAAAATTGCGTCAACATAATTACAAATTATAACAATTAAGAAGTTTGTTTGTGTAAATTATGTAACAACTTTCTTTTACTTAAATTACTATTATTATTAGTATAGTACGTTAGTAATAGTAACCACTTTGACTAAAGTAAATTTTTAGGTAAATGACAATAATAATATTGACAGGTTTAATGCTAAATACAATTCTATTGATACTGATAACACTCGTATTTTAACCGATCCCAAGGCCGTGTGTTAAAAAAAGAAATGAAAGGAGCTTGACATGCAGATTGCTGATTATACTTTTATTTGCCACGATGGTCCAGTGGCACAGTATTCGATTTGGACCTGAGTGGACATGAGTTCGAATTTCACCACCGGCCCACTAAATGCGGGCCCACGTTCGGCTTAGCTAAAATGTCCACTGCTAAAAAATGCATTTTCCGTCAAAACATTCAAAGTAGCGACAATAAAACAATGTGCTGTCACTAAACGAAACAAACAACAGAAAAAATTATTTACAACAATACACTAGCCCAAAGTTATACAATACAGTTAGGAAGAGCTACAAATATGGCTCAGAAAAAAATACTTGACTTCATATATATATATATATATATATATATATATATATATATATATATATATATATATATATATATATATATATTATTATATTGTACAAAACCCATTTGCTTTAAAAATAAGTATGGGGCAATAAGATAACAAAAACAACCAAGTCTCGTTGGTATTGAAGATTCTGCAAATTAAAGATTGATCTTCCTTTCGGCTTTTACCCAACCTTGTCATCAGTGTAACTCTGTCATCCAGATACGTGCGATCACTTCTTTACCGTTGTTTACCGGAATTTATTGTTTCTGTAGCAGTATAAATGTTTTACAGAGGCCAGGTTGCTAACCTTGGGCTCAAACCCTCCTTTATCCACGCTTGGGACTGGCTAGATTGAATTATTTCTGATCAAAACTACGCGGAGTTATATATATATATATATATATATATATATATATATACTTGTCGATTTGTATTAACAATTTTGTATCATTTGCAAAAGAATGTTTCAATTTTTAATTATTTAAGTAGATAAAAAATCAACTGAAAAATATATTTACCGTGTATTTTGATAAATGTGCAAATACAGTCTTGATTATTATTTTTTCCTGTTTTTGTAAAATCAATATACAGTTGACATTTTATGTTCTGCTTGCTAGGTAAAAACAGTAAGACTATTTATATTAATAGATTATTAATGTACCGAGGTGGTACAATAAACGGAACTTCAAATTTTACTGCTATCACCACAGATACGGATTTCAATTTACTGCACCAAATGTCCGTCAAGCATTTTTAGTGTCACAACAAATTAATAAAAAATCTTTTTTATTAATTATTTTGTTTTGTAAACTTTATTTTAATATATTTGTATGTTACTAGTTATTATTAATAATAATACTATTACCATTGTTAGTAGCTGTAATACTTTAGTAGAAGTAGCTTTTAGTACACAAAAATATTCAATGTTAATAATTTTATCATTTTTCTTTTACTGTACCAATGACAATTAAAAAAATTATTTGAAATGGTTAAATCTTCTATTTTTATATTTAATGCTGGACCCCCAACGTTATATTCTAGAACAGTGAACAATTAACAAAAACAATACTCCAGTTAATATATTTTTTTAAATAGCATACTTCTTATTATGCTTTTGTAAGGAATGTATTTTTAGTCATATAAAGTACAAAATATTTGACTAAAATAAAGGTTAAATCTATACAATTACCTCCAAACAATATAATTGTAATTTCTAAAAATCATTTTAAAATACAATGTAAATGGCTCGAAATATAAAAATGTTCAATTAAGAAAATTAATTATGTAATGCAAAATCAAATTCTGCAACACTAGGTCAAAAACCGTAGGAACCCCCACATTAAACGCTTTAAAAAAATTTTGGAAAGCAATGAATATTACCCAGAAATGTATAGTTTTTATTATCTATTTTTATATACGTATACGTATTTCATAATCTAAATTATTTTTAAGCAATTTGTTTATTTTTTTATTTTTAATGTTTAAGAGAAACATCTTTCAGCAGTGGACATTTAGCGAAGCCAAACGTGGGCCCGCATTTTAGTAGGATTCGAACCTATGCCCACCAAGGTCCACATTTGAGCACTGTATCGCTAGACCACCACGGCTTGTTCTTTCCATTTTTTAAATGTCAATATTCTTGTTTTTCACCTAAATTAAAATTTTATAATGATATTGATATAAATATTGATTTTTATAAAATATTTTATTTATATGGCCAAGATAATGTTTAACGATGGTTTTAGTACAAATTAGATGTGCTTTACATAATTAAAAACTGTCACAAAAATTAATGAATTATACGGCATTGATTTTGACAGCATCTTGTTTATCTACTCCAAAGTAGTAAAAACAAAAATAAAAATATATAGATGTTTGATGACTGTATGCTATTAGTAGCATCTTGTGTTTTTACATTAAACTTGTGTAAATTTGTTTATCCAAGTTGTTATACTAAGTTCTGAGTTGAGTTTAGTCGTTTCAAGATAGTTCCAAAACATTCAACTAATAAATAATCCATATATGGTAAGTGCACAAATAATCAAAAGCTTCAACTTTCCCATTTTCAATTTACTAGATGGTAATTAGGTTTTTTCCGCAAAGTTGCTATTCTCCAATAACTTAAACACTAACTAATTGCAATTAATTAATTAATGTTTTATAAACAACACATTTATATTTTCAGGGTTTTAAGATAAATAAAAAATAGTATTCAAGTGTCCTGTTAGTGTTTGCTACATTTAAAATTTATGTAAAAATTAAATAAGCTAAGTACAATGATTAAGCTGCGATAATTTTAAACAAAATTATGCTTTTTCAATTTAAACATAAACAAACGAGCGTATGCCAGATAATATCTATTTATACAAAAATTAAATCCTTTTTTATTTTGAAAATAAAATTTTAAACAATTTTTTGTTCAAAAAATAGTTTTGTCTTTTAAATCAAGATTTGTATTGTTAACCTCATGCTCAACACATTTTTTTACCACTTTAAATGTCTCACAGAAAATATCTTCCAGTAGTGGACATTATAACGAAATCGAATGTGCATGCCGGTGGTCGGGATCAAGCCCACCTCCATCCATGTTCGAGCCAAGTGTTGTACAACTACGCCGGTATGTATTTTATTTATTCAATTAAATGTTTCAACATTTAATAGCTTTTTATTATCAAAAGTAACAAAAATATTTTAAAAATTTATAATTTAATTTAACTAGTTTAGGGATGCTAATGATCCTGATGATTTGAGTAATTTTTGTAAAGTCTCAATTCCTTATAATGGTACTATTCCTGACTGTTCATCCTCCACGTGGAGCATTCTGGACTAGGGGCCCCTAGGCATCTAGACTAATAACAGCAGGATCCGAGTGCACAGTGGTATAACTTGGCTTCCACTAAGGTAAGTGGGTGCGGGTATACACCTAGGATACTCTAAAGGTATCTAAAGGTATACGTATATCATATGTAGCTTTTCGGCTAAGGAAGATAAACTTGACAAAAAATCAAGCGGCCTTGTCAATCTTTGCGAATATTGGCGACGTCACAAGAATATCATCTACCAGCCAAGAAACTTTGTTATTCTTCCACGTTTGCTAGGCTTATTAAGCCATCGAAGTTGTATAAATATGGGAAATAATACGGAGGTGACCACGTTACCAACTAAAATGAACTGAATGAATTAACTAACTGAAAGTTTGTAATTAAATTAAGCACTTCGATTAAAAGATGAAAACAGTTGCAACATTTGTACACTGTGAACTAATAAACTAAACAATAGTTTTATTATTTAAAAAAAATTTTAATTATTTATTTTAATCTATAAACAATATCAGAAGAATATTAAATATTTTTAATAACATAGTTTTTAAAAAAAACAAAATTAGTCCATTTTAAGGTCGAAGCAAAAGCTACTACTAACAGTAAGAAATACAAAATAATTTGTAGTGCTTTCACTACAAAAGATCAATTTTGTTTATAACTATATGTCGTGTAAAGAATAAGCATTAAAATGTGGATTTCAAAAATATTTGTGATGTAACATTGTTAAGTGTATATCGTAAATATTATTAATCTATTTTTCATTAAAGAATAGTATAAAAGTGAGTCCAAGATTTATTAAAATAGAGTAGTACTAAAATTGGTTAAATTTTCAATGAATTATTTAAGCTTGAACTACAAAATAGTGCTTCAGAGCATTTGGCACTTAGTGTTAACAATTCGTGAAGACAAAACTTCGTTTGTACGCATCAATAATTATTCCTACGACAATATATGGGAGTGAAATGTGGAAGCAAACAAACAAGATTGATAAGATGGTGATGTTTTTTATCGCCGGTGTTTTAGAAGTATTTTAAAAATTACCTGATCCGATCACAAAAGTGTTGTGCATTAAGTCAAACAATCATTTGTTCATCAAAATTAGTGGACAAAACATTGATACTGTTGATTCCCTTACATATCTGGGAAGTATCATTGGTAAAGACGGAAAAACTGAAATTGATGTTAAACCCAGTTTTTTGGAAAGGCAATGTTAGTTTTCCATAGGCTCAAATCAGTATAGTCATGTTCTTCCATTTGCCTGAAGACAAAACTTTGTTTGTACACATCAATAATCATTCCTACGTCAATATATGGAAGCGAACAGATAAGATTGATAAGATGGTAAGATGTTTTTTATCGCTGGTGTATTAGAAATATTTTAAAAAGTACCTGATCTGATCACATTTTAAATGATGAGATCATGAGAAGAACTGACTGTCGTTTACTCCATGACATCAGTACAGTTAGATAAAAAAAATTACTTGGTCAACTTCTACGTTTACCGCCCGAAAGACCGGCAAGAACGGTTTTGGAATGGACAATTGAAAATGGTAACAGAAAGGTTGGTAGACCACACAAAACTTGGCTAAGAACTATTCGGGAATATTTAATTGAAATGAATGTTTTATGGGATTAAACAAAACGTTTGGCAACGTTTGGAAAAACTTTGTTGTTTCATGTTTTTTTTTAATTATAAGATTTATTTTTAGGATCTTATTTTTAAAGCAAAATAGTTTTGTAAGAACAAATACTTTCAAAATATATCAATTTTAATTATAAAGTTGTATAAAGTGCAAACTCCTTGAGTAGCAAAAACGTTACATTTATGCAGTTGCTTGCAGACGGCTCATATTTCAGTACAATTGTAATGATGGAAGGAATTACTCACTTGCTAAACTGATAGTAACATAGCAACATTTGAGGACGCTAGACAATTACAATTAATCAAATGAACTATAAATAATAAATTTACATGATCAAGTTTAACCACCCGTAACTCAGTGTTTATGGTGTTGTGTGTATGTGTGTGTAAAACTCGAAAAGTATACACTGCTGATGATTCCAAAGAGGAATGAAACAGCTGTGCAGTGCTTCTGGTTAATTGAAACCAAGTGAATTTATTATACAAGTGAATCTAATAATTCCAATAAAAACTCTTAAAACCCATTATTAATTGTAATTTGTTTAATTGTTTTTAACAATAATGGCTTAAAAAATGTCATTTCTAAACACAAAAATTAATTATGTAGTGCAACATTCAATTGCACAACATTAGGTTGATTAACGGGAAAGAATTATAGTTGTTTAGAATTTCCTAATAATATTAATAAAAAATGTTTGTTTTAATATAATTTTGTAATTGTATTATTTTTAAAATTTAAATGTGATTAATGTAATAACGTAATGTTACAAAAAAGAATTATGAATACTGGGTTAATTCTGACAGAATCTCGTGCATATCATACGCTAATAACAATTAACATAATACATGAAATAAACTTCTGATAAAGTAGTATAGTAATCAGTCCTATACCTACACGTGTTTCATACACAAATATTTTAAATGAATTTTCTACGGCAATTGACTTTGTTATAGCCTGTCCCAAAAGCCATGTCGAGAAAAAGACTCGTTGTCAGTCTTTTCCATTTATACCAAACATGTTTTTATAATTATTAAAACGTTCAAGTGTAGGTTTTGTTATTGCCGTATGTCCTTCTTACTGCGAATCCTCCTTCTTTGTCCAATCTTGGAATTAACTAGATCGGTTCACTTCTGCTTCTTTCTACGCGGTGTTAACTAAACTGGACTTGTTCTATTAATAATAATTATTATTATTAGTAGTAGTAGTAGTAGTAGTAGTACGGTTATTATTATTATTATTACTATTATTATTACTACTACTATTATTACTATAATCATTATTATTATTATTGCTAAAACATTGTTATTATTATTACAATTATTATTATTATTATCGTTACTATAATCATTATTATTACAAATATTATTATTGCTGCTATTATTTTTTCATTATTATTATTATTATTATTATTATTATTATTATTATTATTATTATTATTATTATTATTATTACTAATATCACCATGTAAAACCAACCAGCGGAGTAAATGGATCTACGCAATTGGATTATTCAAGTTATGAACCCCACCCAATTTGGAGGTTCTTATTTAGAATCTAGTAATTTGATTGTTTTTTATTTGTTAAATTAAAATTGCTAAATAACACTACAACAATGAGCTGTTTATTTACATATTTCAATACAGACTAATAGATCATCCGATTGAGGTTAATAAATGTTTAAAATATAAAAATTGTTTACTAATTAAATTAAAATATTTATCAAATCATCTGATTTTTTAAATAACAAAATTTTGAAAAAAAACATAACATTGTATTTTCTTGAATAAAATATTTTACATAACTACTTTTTATTGACATTTTCTGTTTTTACAATTTTTCTTATTGAGATTTGAAATGACAATAATGATACTGTTCTACTATTGCTACTACTACTACTACTACTACTACTAATAATAATAATAATAATAATAATAATAATAATAATAATATAATAATAATAATAATAATAATAATAATAATAATAATATTATTATTATTATTATTATTATTATTATTATTATTGTTATTATTATTTAATAATAAAATTGTAATTTATCTATTATATTTTTAAAAAATCTGTTATGTGTTTAAATTACTGTAGAAGAGTTGCAGCAAAAATGCTAGAGTTACGAGTTCGCCTCTTAGTAGTGGCACGTTTCTAAAGATTTCCTGACTATCTCCTTGATAAAAAGGCATTTTTCATAAACATTCAACTAATAAATTTCTCTTTATTTTGTAGTCTATTACCAACAAGAATGTTATGTCTTAAATCAAATTAGAAATGTGCATTATCTTGATGCCAAAACCGAAAAGCATTTGTTTATTTTAAAACTTATTGACAAAGTAGAGTTGTGTTACAAAGAAACCAATACCATCCAGTACATTTGCTTTACTATTTACAATAAATATTATAATTTATTTGTTTTTTTACATATGCCAACAATAACAACATAAAATAACGTTCTTTGTTTAATAAAACAAGTTCGAATGTCTAGAAATAAATCAGTCATTATATTTTTTTTCAAAAACAATGCAATAAATTACTTATTTTTAAAGCATGCATTATTAATGCAACAACACAAAAACCTTTCGTTTTAAAAAGCGTAAAGCAACAAGATTGTACGTTACATTTTTGTTATTAAAAATTAAGCTTCCTTTTGGTTTTTACCCAACTTTATCGTCAAAGTATGCTTTTATTTTCTTGCCTTTATTTGCTCAAATGGCGTTTTTCTGTAGTTCTTTTTTAGCTCGGGTGGTCTAGCGGTACAGCGCTCGAATTCGAACCTCAGTGGCCATTGGGGTTCGAATCCCATCACCGGCACTAAAATGTGGGTCCACGTTTGGCTTCGCTAAAATGTCCACTGCTGAAAGATATTTCTCGTAAATTATTCAAAGTAGCAAACATAAAAAATTAAAATTAAAAATATATATTTATTTTCTCGAAAAACCAGGCAGTTATCTTTTCACTTTTCCTTTTTCAATCGAACTTGGGACTAATTACGGTGGAGTCAACATTGTATAAAATTACTCAACACAATTTCAATAAATTTGTTTATGTACTCAAATGGTAGAGTCGAGACCAAAAAACTAGACTTGTAGTTGTCCAAGGCATACCTTCAGGTCCGACTACCCGTCGTTGATACACGTCTTCCTAAATTGTCTACTTGGTTAAAAACCTTTTTTAACATATGTACCGGGATGGTCTAGCGATACAGCGCTTGATTTGGACCTAGGTGGACATGAGTTCCAATCTCACTACTGCCACTAAAATGCGGGCTCACGTTCGGTTTTGCTAAAACGTTCACTGCTGGAATATGTGTTTCTCGAAAGAACATTCAAAGTAGTAAACATTTTTAAAATTTGAGTAATCTTCTTCTTCTTCTTCTTCTTCAGTTTTTCCCTCTTTTATGGGGGATCGCTGTTTCTGGTCAGTCTTCTTCATTCGGTTCTGTATCGATCCAATTTAAAACATTATGACAATTAAATTAAATATTTCAGCCATAAACACATATAATAATATTCTAACAAAGTCCAAATGTTTTACAAAGTTTAAATTAATAATATTTTAATTATATAGCAGTCAATTTAGAGTAACCTGAGTTAATCTCGACTATCCTGTTCTAACATAGAGCTTCTGAACAAAAATATTTAACGAATTGTATTTTAACAACTGCAAAAAAAAATTTATTTGGTTTTTACTATTGAAATGTTTTACAAAAAAAACTCAATTTTTAGCCAGTGGATGTTTGGAAAAAAACTATACTAAGGCCCGTATTTAGTGTCGACAACGGAACTCTGCCTAGAAAATATTAGAAATAAACCAGTCTAGTCAGTTCCAAGTCTGGATAAATGAGAAGGGTTTGAGCGCGCTAGGTTAGTAACTTGGTCTTTGACAAAATATCTTCGGTTTGCACAATCTTCGATTGAACGCAGAAAATTATTTGTTCCAATTCTATTTTTACCGTCCGAAAAACCAGAACCAAATTTTTCTAATATTAATTTTTATCCAACATTTATTTTGCACACACAACGTGGTATTAGTCACAGTGCTGCACAATCAAGCATCATCAAAACACCAGGTGTAATCATTCTAGGGGGAGGCGGTTGTTACATAAATTATTGATTTTTTGTTTATGTGAGTTACTACAATTGTGTGTTGAGGTCAAATGTTAACAGCACTTGTTAGGATTGCAATCGATCGATTGAGGTGCATCAAGATAAAATTTTTCAGTCACCTTTTTGTGAAATTTTTCTATCCACTTTGAAACTATTTCTATTGGTCGATTAAAAGTAGTAAGTATGACCTCTACAAATTGCAAGTTTTGCTAAAAGATTAAATTAAATGTAACTATTTACAATTCCAAGTTACATATTTGTTTACTTACTACATTTTTAAAATTAAAAATTGAATTTTTTGATGTGTAAAAATTGTTAACCACATTTATTGCAGCTAATCAATTAGTAAAAGTATGCCATTTATAAACAAATTATAAGAAAATAATAAGAACGTCAAACTATCCATTCTAATGCGACAAAAAAATCTACATATTTTCGCTCACACTTTTATGCATTTGGCAAACACAAGTCAAACGCAAGTTGTAAATAAATTCGCAATTAAGCACATCGAATTTGTTGTAGCGTTGCTATTACAACTAATAAATATTTTTTAATTATTGTAAAATTTATTTTAACATGTTTATATGTTATAATTAAACAATTCTCAACGTTTGGTAATGTTGGCAATTTTGTTTTATTGCGCTAATGAATTACGCCGACGTTTGTACAATGTCTGAACATTTCGACTTGTCTGTTGTGTTGTATATTATAATTGTTATTAATGTTGTTTTTTTTTACTTTCAATATATTTGACACAAATATTTGTGTTCTTATATTTTGATTATTTGAATATTTTCTAATACATGTTAAGTTAAACTTAGACCCGATAACATTCCTAAAAATTTATCAAGATATTTTTTCTTTGCTTTTTACTAGGAAATATTTTTAGTAAAATGGAAATTTAGCAGAATCCTAAACAAAGGCTTGCAGTTAGTACCTGGTGTACTTTTGAGTCCATCGCTCTAGATTAAATTACATTATTATTACAAAACCGCTTTGGCTTTAAAAATAAGCATCAGACAATGAGATAACAGTAACAGGCAAAAAAGCAACAACAAAATCCCATAATTCGAGACAACCATGGGACAACAAAATGATTTCATGTGTTGGAACATTTTGCCAATATTTTTATTGGGTTCCATCAGACATTTACTTCGATTGGATCTTTCTGAATGATTCTTATTTAAATTTTCTATGGTCTACCATAACCCTTTTTTGCCATCTTTAATTGTCCATTTTAAAACCGTTTTTGCTGGTTTTTTGAGCGGTAAATGTAGATACCTAGATACTTTGACAAAATGGTAAAAGTGGGGCTATAACTTCAAACGTGGAGGCACGATTTTGAATTCCAACATCCATACCAACTAAGTGTACATTTTTAAAGATATTTTCTATTTCACAATACATCCAAGTATTAAAAATGTTTTTTTTTAAATAATTGTACTGAGTTTGACAACATGGTTATATCTTCGTTACTTCTAAATTTGCACAATATACCAAACCAGTGTTTCTCATTGTTTAATATACAAAAAAAACCTTTATACGCAATAAATGTAAGAAATTAATAAATATTTTTGGTTTATATAACGGCATCCTTGTGACGGGCACTACTGCTTACAAAAATTAACAAAACCGTTTAATTTTTTGTCAGAGTTCTCTCTCTTAACCAATTGACTACAGAATATATATATAATAATAAATTACTATTATTATTATTATTATTACTACTACTATTATTATTATATATAATAGTAAATTATTATTATGAATAATTTATTTTTATTAGTTAAATGTTTTACGACAAAACATTTTTCATCAGTGGACACTTTAACGAAGCCTTACGTGGGCCAACATTTAGTGCCAGTAGTGGAAATCGAGTGCTGTACCGCTAGACCACTCCGGCACCTGTGTGTATACTTGCACCTATTTGCGTAGGCGGAAACCCTGTTATTCCATATTGGTCTGAGTCGAGAATTAACCGAATAAAAAATGGATGACATAGTGTTAAGGTAGTAAGGTACCTGCTGGTATTAAATAACAATCCTCGTATGTAAATGTTTGTTAAATGTCTATTTGTATAAAAAGGTAACAATCGAACACTAAAACCTGGGGACCTGTAAATAGGAAAAACACTGTATATTGGTAAATCGATTATCCTTATTTCAATCTTGTCTAGCTGTAAAAAATTCGACTATTTTTTCAGTTATAAAAGAACGCCCTCGTAGCACTGAATCTAACAGATTTTGTAAATGTTAGAGTTGTAAAAATATCCATTAATAATTGTCTGCAAAACCTTATACTATCATTATCGGTAAGGCGCCATATAACGTCTTACAATTTATTAATAAAAACTCCATATAAATGAAACAAAAAGTAAGCAAATAGAAACAACAAAAGAAAATATGAATAATAATACATAATGTCAATAAAACTAGATATTGAATCTTTTATTTAAGAACTGAGAACACTGTCCAGTATTTCATCTGTTCTATCTAAACAATGCAACCAATAAATTGAGCATTAATCACAAGGTCCATTATCATTGTATTCTTACACTTGCATTAGATGTGAATTTGTGAAGTCACATGATTTAATTGATTAAATTTATTGATCAAAAATTAAGTCTATATTTTTTTTAAAGATACATACACTACTTACTACTGTTGTATATGCAACAATTAAGTTTGTAAAAACCAGATATGTTTTATTAAAACGTCACACAAATGTAACTATCGTACTTGTTGAAGTTTGTAAACAAAGTTCATGCAAAAGGACCTCATAAATTCAATTACTAAACATTTATATCTTTGTAAACAACGGTGCTGTTACAGGAATGCAAAAAAACTGCAAATGTAAAAAATGTGTTAGGCATGTAGTTTTTTATTAAAACTCGATAGACTGTACATATCAAGTTGAAGTAGTTCATGGGCTTTAAGCAAAACTGTCCTTTCCAATTAGTTTCTTGAAGGACATTGGGTAATTAACAAACCTTGATAACACGAGTTTGAAACCAGTTAGAAAATAATATGTATTTTTCCTGATGTTTGCTATACCACATTGGTTTGAAATTTAAAAATTTTGCTTTTTATTAAAACAAATCCATTAATTAAGTTTTTGTGAAGCATTGATAATAATAATAATAATAATAATAATAATAATAATAAGAAGAAGAAGAAGAATAAGAAGAATTATTATTATTATTATTATTAATGATTACATTTAAATTATTAGAATTACTAGCACCCGAAAGATAGCACCTTCCTTACAGTTACAAAACATTACTTTTTTTAAATAATATAATAAGTAAAAAAATATTATAAAAATCCCGTTTTTTAACTCAGCTTTGCTGGGGTGGTCTAGCGGTACAGTGCTCGATTTGGACCTTGGTGGACATGAGTTCGAATTCCACTACCGGCCCACTAAAATGCGGGTCCACGTTCGGCTTCGCTAAAATGTCCACTGTTGAAAGATGTTTCTCGTGCAAACATTCAAATTAGAATTTGGGATTTTTTAATAGTACTCAAATCTTCCAGTACAATACTGGACTCGAACTTGGGATGGGCGTCACCGATGCCACTAAATGCATATCTCTGTTCGGCTTCGCTGAATGTCTACTAACCCGAAAAATGCTTCTCCTTAAATACTAAATTATTATTAAAATTTATTCAAACTTTATTTATACAACTTGTAAATACCTCCAATAAATAACGTTCTATTTTATGTTAATAAATTTATCCAATCCTCGATTATAAATCACTTTGCATGTAATGCAAACTATTTTAATTACTAATATCATTTTATTACTTTTAATGTTTTACGAGAAACATCTTTCAGCAGTAGACGTTTTAGTAAAGCCGAACGTGGACCCGCATTTGGTGCCAATAGTGGGATTCGAACCCATGTCCACTGAGGTCCAAATCGAGCTCTGTACCGCTAGACCATCCCGGTACATAAATATCGACAAAATTAAATTAGTTTTTTATATATGATGTAGTAATGTATAATAATTGTATAATAAAAGTAAATTCTTGCTTTAAATTATACAGCTACAAAACTGTTTAAGTTGGACAATTACGTTAAGTCCAGGCACTTTCTTCAGTATTTTGTATATACATAATCAATTAGCACTAAGAAATGCTAGCACAATAGAATATACACACATTTACATACTTAAGAGGTCAATTGGATACAATAAACCAAATTAAACCTTTGTTCAGCCATTATTACATTATAAACATAAGACCACAAAAACTCAATCAATTTTTGACCCAGTTACACAAAAGACAATGTCACACTTAACACAACCTCCATTTACGGGACAATTTAACCACAATTGAAAATTAAAATTTATTTTCAAAAAATAATAATAGACAAATAACAAAAGATATCTTTGTATAGTATTTTCATTAAAAAATAACATGTTACATGTATGATTAATATATAATAATACATAATAATAATAATAATAAAAATAATAATAATAATAATAATAATAATAATAATAATAATAATAATAATAATAATAATGGTGATAATAATAATAATAATAATAATAATAAAGTTTATAAAAAAATTATATATATAATATACTCAACATGTTACCTCAGTTAATAATGCTTTACAACAAAATTTTAAACAAAACTAAACGAGTATAAATTTGATTCGGATGTAAAGTAGGCCATTGGCCTTTGATCCATTTTTGCACTATACGTCGAGCAAATGTAGTCTATGGACGAAGATGTAGGTCGGGTAACGCGAATAATACTCGGCGTATCTTGAAAATCGGGCCAAATAATATAGGCCAAAGTTCCCGTAAGCGAATCGATAACAAGAACGCGGTCTTGATCAAATGCTACAACTTGGCCTGCACTCAAATCGGCGAAATCGAGCGAACAAGCATGAAGCCATTCGCGAACATTTTCATTGGTCAAACCGCTGTGCGATCTAGACGGAAAGGCCAACAATCGACGTCCTATTAACTTGGGCTGATCCAAAGTCACACCATGATCGTCCGTATTGATCCATTTTTCCACTGACGTCCAACAGTATTGACCCGCCGACTCTTGGGTTACATATTCAGGTTTGTAAATGACCGAATCTTTGCCCATGGTTATGGAAAATACGCGTCTTTCAAAACCGGACGTCAGTTTACATACTTGACCTGTAACCATGGCATCGCCATGTGACTCTTCGCGTATAGTTGGACAAGCGAGCAATAATTGATCGTCCAGTGTATCGACACAAATTCCAGAATAGCGTTGATAATCGTACAAACGACTGCGAGCTAGTTGTTTGCCGTCCAAACTGAATTGTGCCAAAATCCACTTAGGTTGTGATGTTTTATCCGTTTGTAAATCAGTTGTTGTTGTTGAATAAACAACACCAACAACGTAGAGGACAGAAAGACCTGTTTGACGCGTATGTACACACAATTCTTTGGGATATATATGTCCGTACTGGCGCAGGTAGAGTTCGATATAGTTGCAGTTGGGCGATTCTGGATTTGTAGAAAATGTAAATGCAAAGGGCAAATTGTTAAAACCGACATAAATTGTGTCTCTGTGTGCTGCCAATGTAACAATGTGGTTAGGTTGAGGAAGGTCAACGTTGTTCATTGACATTATGCAATTTGAAACGGCTTTCATAAGTTGTTCTCGTTTGTGCAACAGTTTGATATTGTATAAATTGCTGTTTTTGTAAGTTGTAAATTCCAAATTTGTTTCGCTCAATAATTCGGTATGATCTGTCATTTCGTCCAATCCATCCATTTTTCGATCGCCCAAAGTGTTGGTTGGAATGTACATGCTTACAATATCGGTTAAACGATTGCGTAACGACTTTACAAACGGTCGGCGCTTTACACGTACCATATTTCTTTCGTTAAAGTCATCTATTTCAGGTTCCATTATATTTTCGGCTGTTAAATCCACATAAACCGGATCTGTAGTGTGCATCATTTCGAAAAAAAGAATTAAATAAATAACTGAATGATGAAATGGCACACAATAAAGTGATTTCTTACTAGTGTTTTCAACAACAACAACAACAACAACCAATGAAATTATTGATTAACAAATAATCAATCAGAGTAAATTATTCTAATCCAATCAGCATCAGACAAAATATTAACCAATTACCAATTTTTGTTGAATTTTTAGTTTAAGTTAATTCACACATCACTATTTTGGATATAAAAAAACTTTTAATGAGGATTTAAAATAAGTACTTTTATCTCTTGTATAAAAACTAGTTAAACTATGTTTTAAGATATACTAATATTAATCAATTATGTAAATACATGTATCATAGACTGATTACAAGAAAAAAAAATTTATTATATATATAATACATTTTAAAATAAAAAAGTTCTTTTAATTAAGTTATGTTGTTTTCTTTTAATTAAATTGCAATTTAATTCAATTTTTTTTAAATTCGGTTTTTTTCTCAAATAAATGTTCGCATTCGTTTAAAATGTAAATTTAGAGGTTTTGCATAAACAAATACTGCTCAATTACTTGAGTATTTGCTTAAAAACGAACATGTTATCCTTTTTTATTGAACTCCTGCTTTTTGTTTAGGTTTCGATAATATAGAACAATATTAAAATCTTTAGAAATAATCAATAATTGGGATAATTGATTTTCACTTAACTTATATTTAATGTTTAACTTTTTCACTTTTAAAGGAGATGAAATAACAACAATAGTCGGCGGTAAAGTCAACTTTTTATTAGTTTCAAGTTTGCACAACATCCCAGATAATGCATTGTAAATGTACAAAAATAGCTCACCTTATCGACAGTCACATAGTGCATGAAATGTTCCAACATAACACATAAACAATTTACCAAATGGCATTTTTCAAGTACGTTTTTCACTAGTATAGTTCTTTTTTCAACATTGAACACATACTCACCCAATCATCTTCTTTTTTTTACAGTTTATCACTCTGGTCACTTTTCTCCATTTGGTTCTGTATCGAATCAATTCGAAACATTATGAGTATTAAATAGTTTTGGCTCAAGTTTCATACTAGCGGATGTCACCTTTAGCTGCACATCTACCTCCTTTATTCAAACTTGGTACTGGCTAAATTGGTTCATTTCTGATCCTCTCTAAACGGAGTAATGAACATTCGAAAAGCTAAAAAACATTATTAATAGTAGAAAAACCGCTGTATAGTTTTAAGTATTGAATTAACTTTTCATGTTAATGTTTGGTTTTTAAAAAACATCAAACCAATTTGAAGCATTGCGGCTATTAAATAGTTTTTACTGTCGGACACCCTTCCTGCCGCAAGCCTTCCTTCTTTATCCAGGCTTGAGACTGGTTAGATCGATTCATTTCTAATCCTCTATGGGGGCAGTTACCCAATTAAAAGAGTTGCTAATGTCTCTCCTTTATCAACGCAAAGTTTAGTTTTTATGCACACTGACAAAGTGTGCATAGAAATAATATCATTAGCAATATGGAAAGTATTCTCAATAATGCTTTTAATTAATTGGTTTAAAATAAATTCCGGAGTGTTCAAAAAAAGGCAAAAAATTAGCCTGATAATTGAAAAAAATATTTCAAGTTTATTCCAAGTCCAGCTGTTTACATTTGTCATTTTTTTTTAAATCATTTTGTATTTATACGCATTAAACAGTAATGTGCTTTTGTAACAAATTACATAAAAATCCTAGCAGTTTCATTACTATCGACTTTGTGTTAATACAAAAAATGTCATCAATTACATTCGATTTAAACACGTTGAATAATTTAGAACATTATTTTCAAAATTTAAACAAAGAACATTTCGAATAGCTAAAATAACAAGATAATTCTTAGTGTATCGAATATTTTCATTTTTATTAATTCGTCTCCCGCAATTTAATATATTTTTTGAAAATTTTAAATTATTTATAATAAAACATATTGTAAAGCTTTTAATTTGTTAGAGTGAGCTTTCCAAATAAATGCGGTAAAGGAAAGTTGGGTGTTGAAATTGGTAGAGAATTAAGGGAAGATTGAAAATGAGAGATCTATTCGTCTGCTTCAATGTTACGGTTCATACATATTTTGTTTTCCTAAACAAGGTTCGTTAATTGTTTGTAGATCACGCCAAGGTCATTACAACGTTAAGCGTTTAAAAAAAAATTTTTTATGTTTATTACTTTAAATGTTTTACGAAAAACATCTTTCAACAGTGGACATTTTAGCAAAGCCGAACGTGGACCCGCATTTCAGTGCAGGTGGCAGGATTCAAACCCATATCCACCGAGGTCCAAATCGAGCGCTGCACCTCTGAACCAAAAAATAAAGTTAAAATGTTAAAGTTATTCTAGTGACTATGTGTGTAATAAAAAATAAAAACAATTGTTTTTAATTATGAAATTATCATAAAAATAAATTTCGTTTTGTAATTAAAAAAAAAGATTGAATTGAAAAAATTAAATTTGAAAGTCATAAACACAATCAAAAACACTTTTACAATTGCAATAATTTTTTTGTTTAAATTAAACAATATTACATTAAATTTTAAAATATTTTTTATAATTAATCTTTGTTTATATTGATGTAGTTAGAAGTAACAAGTCTTATAATCGCTTTATGAACTTCAACTTATCATTTGCATATGACCTTGACAAACACACGTTTTTAGGTTAAAAGTGCGTTTGATTAATCGGGTCATTATGGAATTCCAACATAATCCACAAAAGTACATATTAAAAGGATTGTAGGGCCAAACAATGATATATCCATTTCAATGGCACAATGTCTAAGTTTGATGGAAACTAACAAACCCATCCACACAGGTCCGTATTTAGTGTGTGCAGATTTGAACAGTGGATAGTACATTTACAGAAGGGTGTTTTTGCCTAAATAGTTTTACAAAACTTTTTCTGTTGCTCTCCATAAGTCATTCTGCATTAATTAGTAGAATGGCAGTCTTTCTACTAATTAGAGCAGCTTCTTCGACGCAAGTTTGATATATGACTGACTTGAATTGATGCTAATGATCCTGAGGATTTGAGTAATGCATATAAAGTCTCAATTTCCAATGATGATGATATTCTAGACTGTTCCTCCTCCACGTAGTGCACCTTGGACTAGATGCCCGTAGGCAACTAGATTGATAAAAGCAGGGACCCAACGCACAGCGGTATAACTGGATGCAAGCATGCATCCAGGATAGTTAACAGGTATCTTAAGGTATACGTATAACATATCTAAGGGGGGAGACCGACCCCTACTTAGCGCGTCCACAGGTGGCGGATAGTGGAACGACCTTTAGCAATAGAGGTTAGCTGTGAATAAGGCTGTGCCAAATAAACAGCCGTGGACCAAACGGATACTCAGGCGTTAAGGTCGTTAACGCGTTGACAAGAAGGCGACAACGGTTATCGGTGTCACCCTGAGTATTATCACCAAGCAGCCCTATTTAGGGACAGCACTGCTTGCTCCACTCGGAGAGGGGCCTAGAAAAGGTGATTTAAAAATTGCTCGTCTTCTCACCAGGATAGCTGGCCGCGGCTAACTGGTCTATATACTCGCGGTCGAAACTCTCACAAAAATCAATTAAAGGCCGTGGTCAACAAGGCTGAAACTGATGACCAAATTCAAAAAAACACCATTCTCAGAGCTCAAACAAGGCAGAATGTGACTCGCGACGCTACTGCCTGCTCTGTGAATATTACTCGCGATAATGCACCGGTTATTAAATCTAGGATTTGCCCATTAAAACCAAAATGTCCACTTAACGTTGGCTTATGGAAAGTGCGCTTATTGTCGACACTGGCTGCGCAAGATTGTGTTGCTGCTGAGTCTAACCGTCATAATGTTAATATTTTATGTGTTCAAGAAACCCGTCATTCAGGAACTTGTGCTATAAAATTACCTTTAGGATCAACCTTTTGGCCTTCTCAATGTGATGTTTCTAGACCCGCCAAATATGGTGTTGCGATCATTACGTCCTCAAGTGCGACGGAAGCTCTTATTGATTGGTGCCCTATTAATTCTAGAATTATGACCGCTCGTTTTCAGACTGGGAATTTAATTTTAGGTATAGTAAATGTATACGCTCCCACATCAAGTCACACAGAGTTAGAAATACAAACATTTTATGAACTATTGGCGGCCACAACTACTAATTTAGAAAACAAATCGAATTTTATAATGGTAATGGGGGATTTTAACGCTAGGTTAAGTGCTGCTTGCTGCTCAGCAGTTGGTAAGTGGACGACTAGCAATAACAATTGCTCAAACGGTGACTATCTTAGTACCTATGCGCTACAACATGATTTAATAGTCACTAACACAATGTTCCAACATCATCCACGTCACTTAACCACGTATAAGAGACAAGATTGCCGCTCTCAAATTGACTACGTTCTTGTCTCTCGTAACTGGTTTTCATCAATTAAAGACGTGCGTGCATTCCACGGCTGCTGTACTGGAACGAAAAATGGAAGTAATCACGGGTTATTAAAGTGCACACTTTCACTTAAATTTCGATCCAAACGAAAGCACTTTAATCGCCAAGACTATAAATCTATTAAAAATGCGTCCCATATTCAGGAATCATTTGAAAAAGCATATGTAAATGCTGGTCCTTCCATAAATAATAACAATAAAGTAGAACATAATTGGAACTTAATCACATCTAAACTAAATAAGGCCTCTAGGTTATTACCCAGGAAACTCAACATACGATCAACATTTCAGATTTCCAACTCCACAGAAGTATTACGAAATGAATTTTTGAACAAAAACCAGCACAGAAAATTGAATGGAGACAAGAAGATACAGGAATATATAACAAATTTCAATAATGATCAAGAGAAATATTGGTCGCATGTAGCTGAGGAATTAGAGAGTGCTGCAATGCGTAACAATACTCAAACCTTATTCAAGAAGATCAATGAACTTTGCAAAGGACATTCCTTCCAAAATCAACGCTCATCGGCGATCTCTGCAGATCAATGGACATCACACTTTGCGAAATTACTTAATCCCATCAAACACGAAGCGGCGAAGGTTTCCAACCAACTCCATACACAACCCCCGATTCCCCATACGTAGTTTCGATAGAGTCCCCCTCGCACGAAGAAATTATCTTAGCATGCCATCAACTGAAAGATGGGAAGGCTACTGGAGTTTTTAAGTATGGCGGGATAAATATTATTCAAGATTTATATTCCTTGATAAACTCCATTTGGAAAGAAGAGAAAATTCCAGAAGCATGGACTCAAGCTATTATAATCCCAATCCATAAGGAGACACAACTGACCCCACTAATTATAGAGGAATCAGCTTACTTTGCGGGGCTTCAAAAATTTTGGCAAATATTATCTTACGCAGGATCCGTGGTGAACGGGAGCGTCGAACACGAGCCAACCAGGCTGGATTTCGTCCTGGGATTGGATGCATCGATCAAATCCATACTGTTCGTAGAATGTTAGAACTTCGTTCGCGATATCAGCCTACATATTGTGCATTTATAGATTATTCAGCCGCCTTTGATTCTGTTGATCGCAACCTACTATGGAATCTTCTCATTACTAAAGGAATTCCTGCCAAGATTGTTAGCATTATTAAATCGTTATACACGTCGTCAAACGCAGTAATACGGAATGGTGATTCTTTAACAGATGCAATCTACATAAATTCAGGTGTTCGCCAAGGATGTGTTTTAGCTCCCATGCTCTTCAATTTTGTAGTTGATGACATTTTTGATGAAGTGTCTCGGTCATTTGAGAGCTGTATAACTCATGATGATCGCAAGATAGCGAATCTTCAATATACAGACGATGCGGTTCTTATGGCAGAAACCGAAGAAGATTTGCAAAATGCGGTTAAACTTACTCAAAAAGCCTCAGAGAGATACGGTTTATATCTTAATACTAAAAAAACAGTGGTTTTAGCTAACGTCCCTTTTAGAAATCCAATCACTGTCAATGGTAGCCCACTCCCTGTGGTCGATGAATTTACATATCTAGGCTCGGTCATAGATAGTAAAGGCTCCAGCTCTTCAGAGATTCGGCGTCGTATTCGCCTCTCTGCTGCAGCCTTTGGGCGTTTAAGTAAACCTTTATGGAACAAAAGTAATATTTCTATTAAAACCAAGATTAGAATATATAAGAGTTTAGTGCGTTCCATTCTTGTTTACGCATGCGAAACTTGGACTCTCACCCAAGCGGATACGCAAAAGCTTGTTCATTTTGAGCAAAGCTGTTTAAGATCTATATGGTTTCGCTCGTTGTCCTCCATTGAACGCACTCACTTAATAACTAGTAAAATATTTCGACCATTCCCAGATATTTGTAAGTCTCTTAACATTTATTGGCCATGTATCTCTAGCACAGTCAAAGAAAGACGATTAAAATGGATTGGCCATGTTTTACGTAGATCGCCCTCTCATCCAGCCAGAATAGCTATGGAAGCCCACCCATTACCCGGATGGAAAAGAAGGCCAGGCGGCCAACGGAAAATTTGGACAGACATTGTAGCATGCGAACTTAGTCCTTTTATTTATGCTAAGCCCCCTCGTCCAAATGAATTATTTAAATGGGCGTCCGTTTGTTTACCCTATGCAGCCCACAGGGATCATTGGAGGGGCTTAACTCGGGATGTAATTAACATTTAATGTCAGCACAGCTCAAGTGTCATTCTTTGAGTACACACTACAAAAGCTGACGTTTTTGCAGACGTTTTGGTTTTTTGGACTACCCTGAGTGATAATAACCGGTGGGGGATGTTTATCCCCGATGATGATGATGATGATGATACGTATAACATATGCATCCATTGGGCTAAAAGAGATAACCCTGACAAAAAATCAAGCGGCCTCATCAACCTTTGCAAACAGTGGCGACGTCACATGGATGCCGTTTTCCAACCAAGTGTCTTCGTTATTCTTCCACGTTTGGAAAATGATGAAGAGGTGATTACATCACCAAACCAAAGTGCAAATAAATGACATTTTTACCCAAAAATTTAAATCCTGCAGACTCTCGTTTCGTTTTATTGAATGTCCACTTACTGAAAACCGTTTCTTGTGTAACATTGAAACCGTAAATCAAATCTAGAAAATAAAGTAAAATCTAATTTGCTGTTTCTTAGTTTAGTTCAAATGTTATAATAATCAATGTTGTTTGCTATTAATCATGATTATTACTTTTATTTGCATCATTTCGATTGTTGACTAATTCAATACACACAATTTAAACTTATCCAAATACAAAATAATAATATTTTTTAATTAGATAGTAACTTCAATGATATTGTTTTAATACTTTTGCAACAAAAACCACTACAAACGCCTTCAATCCAAAAGTAGCTGTTTTTAAGAGGAAAGTTATAAAGCGATTATTTATTTATTTACCAAAAGTTAAACTGTAGCCGTTGTAGATAAAAAGAGGGAGTTAACCTTTAATATTTTTCATCATTTGCCTTAGTAACTAGAATGTTGTCGTAATGAATTTTTTTTAAAAGGCCGATGGTACTGCCCTGATTGCATGCATTGATGAGACAATCGTTTAAAATACAATCCCTACCTTTATTTTAACTTTTGTTGTTGTTGAGTACCAACATTGCAATTGAATCTTTGCCCAAACTATTTGTTTCGTTTTTATTTTAATTTCAAAATAATGAGAATAGTAAACACGAAACGTTTTCAAAAATTGTCAAAAACTAAATTTTAAACTAGACCAGATATTTTTAGAATAGACAATTGAAGATGGCAAAATAAAGGTTGGGGTAGACCCCATAGAAAACTTGACTGCGAACTATTCGAGAAGACCTAACTGAAATGAATGAACGAAACGTTTGGCAAAATGTTAGAATACATGGAAACATTTTGTTGTCTCATGTTCGTTTTAACTTATGGGATATTGTTGTTATTTTTGATGTTACTGTTATCTTGTTGCCCCATGCTAATTTTTAAAGCAAAAGGGTTTTGTAATAATAATAGCAATAACAATAATAATAATTACTCTGGTTGGTGTCAGACTTGTGTTAAAAAAGAAGCGTTCAGCTTAACACCATAACCTTAGTTTTAAATATATATATATCCTATAAAACCCTTTAAGTTTGTTTTTAAATAAACAAACATTGGAAAAGTTCCAATCTAAATTCAGTATGTATATATATATATATACTTAATCATGAAATGCAATTTACATAACCTCCAGAACTTCATTTATAGATCAAATTTATTATTTAAAAATATTGTTTAATGTCCAAAATAGAAGCGTCTGGTCAATAGAACATGTATTTATTTATTGTGTATGTGCAGTGTCAGTATACTATCATTTGAATGTTTGAGATTTCACATCTTAAATCTAAATTAATTTATAATTAACCACATACTACTTATTAAATTTAAGTAATATAATATCTTCCGGACAAATAAAACCCGTAATTTTATACAACTTAAAAATATCACATTAATTATAGATTAAAGCCAAAACTCGATTATAAAGCATCAATAATGTCGTATAAAAATAATAAACATTTGAAAAAATAACTAAAATAAAAGTAAGAATTTTTACTTGAAATAAATAACCTTAATGTTGGAATATGTCGACTTAATTATTTTTTATTGTATAGTAAACAATCTTTTACCAAATCTCCAACTCTAAAGTACAATATTGACCACTTGAAGTTGTCCAAATGACATTTTTAAACTATTTTTATTGTGCCAATAGTGGAAATCGAACCCATGCCCATCCCAGCGTTACAACTAAATCTTTACCCAAACATTGTCAAAATTTTGCATTGTTCAATTCAAATATTATAATAATAACAATAATAGAATTATAAATCGACTATGTACAAACCAATTATTCAAACACTGTACAAAATAAATTACAAATAAAACAATCACCATGGATCGGCGGTCATAAATTGCTCATAAAATACATTGACGTAGTCATCCGAAGCCCGACTCAGTGTGGCATGAAATTTCATTTGAACTTTCGAATCCAAATTGACGGATTGGAAAACATGGCGATTGGGATCAAAAAATTCCAAAAGATCGGGTTCAGGTATAGTCTAAAGTAGATAATTAAATTTTATCATCCAAATAGAATGTCAATAACAATTCTAATTATTATTATCTGCTTTTTATTGCTTCGATATTTGCATAAAAAATCTATTCTTCAACAAGAATATATTTAGCAAGACTTAAAGTTAGATAGTTGGTAGTTATTAACTCAATTTGAATTCCAGCACTTCAGCCATCGCTGAGGATTTGAGAAACCATCCGGTAATATCCTTGATTTTATACAACCAGACAATGTATCATCAACGGAATAAAACTGTAAAGTAGAAAAGAGACTGGATTAACATAAGTATACTTAAACTCTTCTCTTTTGGTAAATAGATACAAGTATACAATCAGGATACTAAAAGTATCTTATACCAACACCTTAAGTATCTTTTAAATTTATTTCGACATTAAACCAGACGCCCTTGACAATTGCTACTAGCAATAGCAGTGTCATATGGAAATCATTTTTAGCAAAGAAACTTTGTTAGTTTCCTACTTGTGTTATACACTCAAGGTTTCCTTCATATGCTAAACAATAAAAGATGCATAACAGATATGAACACAATGTGAAATGTTAATTATCTTACAATCAAATAAAATAAAAATAATTGATTTTTGCAAGAGTTTCGACCGCGAGTATATAAACCCATTAGCCATCCTAGTGAGACATTGTAATACAAAAATGTTAAGTACTACCCCTCATCCAAATGAATTACTTAATTGGGCGTCCGATTACTTACCGTTTGTAGTTAATGGAGAGGTTTAATTCGGGATGTAATTAACATTTAAAGTAAACACACCTCAAGTGTAGTAAAAGTTGATGTCTTGCAGGTTTGTTGGTAATTTAGACTATCCTGGGCGATAATAACCGATGGGGAGTGTTTATCACCGATGATGATGATAATGAAATAAAAATTATTTATCCTCCCCCAACAAGATATTTTAACTGAATTCATTTTACGCAAAAAATAACTATACCAGTAATTATTCTTGTATGTATGTACATTTTTAAGACTGCTGGCTGATCCAAATCTATATATGTAATTCTCAGACATTCAAAATTAAAACATCCCAAGTAATAGACTACAATTCTTACCATCAAACTTTTTTGCCACAAAGTATCCAGTTAACATTACTAGTATTTGCATAGATTTCCGATTATCATTGTAACGCAGCCAATCAAAAGCCTATCGTATCTATTTTTTTAAACTACAACACTGCAATAGGATTTCCAAATATAAACAGAACACATTGCTCAGATTCAAATACCAAACGGTTAAAATAAATAAAATAATCTAGCTTTCCAACTAACCCGCATATGCTAATAATTCCAAAAATATTTTAAAAAGCACTTCTTCATAATCACTAGTTCCAATAATGTTAACATATATCTGCTTTAATATTATGGTTACATTATTAACTCAACCCATTGAAATTATCTAAAAAACCGTTTAATAGTTTCCCCTTTAAATAGCAAAGTTTTCGTCATAAAATTTCAAGTCCCATTTCTCAGTTCTGTTAAATAGTGTCAAAGATAAAATTTTAAACACAGATCATCATCGACTAGCAGTATAATACCTAAACCAACTCGATTACCAATTAAATTTAATTAAAACTAACTGATTTGGCCTTCTGATTTTTTCGCCGAATTTTATCTAACTGACGACGCTGGGCAGATACTCGTTCGCGTTCTTGTCGTACAATTTCTGATTCGTCAATTGAAAGGTCAATTAAATTGGTATATGTAACGGCATTATCGGGAATGTTGACAGTAAGTCCAGGATTAAGTGCTAAAAAATCAGACGAATTGGCATTGTTACATGCTTCGTTAACAATGCGCTCAGCTTCCTGTTGAGCTTCTTTATGTGACTATAATGATTTTTAAAAAAGATAAAATTAATAAAATTCAAGTAAAAAACCAACCAAATGAATAAAAATATACAATAATAAAATGTTAACAGCTATTTTTTATTTAATAACATTTTCCAACAAGTGGAGGTTTAACAAAGCCAAAGAAGGACCAGCATTAAATGTCAATATTAGACCTCCAACACACCTATTTTCGAGTTTAACATTCCAGCCATTTCTGATATCTCGACTATAACCCAAACTCCCAATTATTTATGTTTATTCAAAACTTTACCTATGTTTAATTGTAATTAATAAAACTAAACAGAAAATTGCAAAAAACCTACTGAATTCGACTCTGAATTTATCTTCAAATTCAATTCCTCAATTTCCTTGATTAAAAGCTCGGCAGTATGGTATTCAGGCTTTGACAAATCAGAGATGAATTCTTTAGAATTTAATGCAGCATTAAAATCCTCATCACACACACTCAATTCCAATAAGCTAGAAACTGAATTTCCATCAAAATGATCATCTGAAAAAACTTTTGGCAAACTTCTTGGCACACAGTTAATTAAATCAGAATTATTTGATTCAGTATTTGGTTTTTCACTTGATGAAGAACTTGCAAAATTGTCTAACCGTTTTCTTGGAACATGATCATTTGTTTTAAAAAAGTGTACGTTCGTATTACAATTTGCATCCACTTCAAAAACTTTGTCATTACAACCTTCATTAGATAAAACTAATCTATCACTTGAATAAATGATAAGATTAGGTGCATTTTAAGAAACTAACCTTTTAATGGCACTATCCGCATCATTATCAACAAAAAACGATGATTTATCTTCTGAATTATTTGATAATCTAGTATCCAAAACACAATCATCACATTGAACCTAAATAATACATATACGCACAATACACAAACAAACCTGTTTATAATATAAATCATTAGAATATAATTTATTTGCATTCATGTATGCATTATCAAAAGAAACCCCAACACTTTGTTCATTTTCATCCAAATCATTAATTGTTGACAAATCACTAATCAAACTTGACTCAGCTAACATATTTCTCTAAACTATCATTTTTACATAATTAATATATTTTTTAATTTAAAAATTAACACAATTTAATCGCTTAAAATTTTTTTGTAAACAAATTTTTAAAACCTCAACTATCGTCTTTAATTTAATTTTAAACAATTTAATATGCACAATATTAGAAGCAAAAACCGATTTGCCAAAAATAACATACAATAATGCATTAAATCGCTGCAATAAACCACTTTTCATTTTCTATGTAACTTTATATATTAAATATTAATTTAGTATGTAAAACTTTTATTTAAAATGCAAAAAAAAACAGAAAACTAAAAAAATACTTAAAATAATAACATCCAATTCAAAAGTGTGAGAACACAGATTAAATATAAATATATAAAAACTAAAAGCTGCTAATTAACTTAATTAACTAATAAAATCTTACAATTTTATCGATTTAAATAGTAACCTCACAACATTACGACGTAAGCATTAACAAAACATTTAAAAATTGTATAGAGAAGGCCAACAATTATTAAACTAAAATATTACAAATAAAGACAATATTAGCATAAATATATTTATAAATATAAATTTTAAAATATATACTTTAAATTTTTTTTTATTTTGTAATTTTTCTTAAATTAGTTGGCAATATTTTTAAAACAAAAATAAATATTTAATAAAAGTTTTTGTTAAAACTCAAAATTGTAATTTTTTATTATTTATTTCTTGAATAAATGTTAAAAATGTTTTATAGCATTGTGGTAGTTTGAATTATGTAAATTTATTAAATTATCACGTTTTTAACATTTTTTAGTTATGAACATTATTAAACATTATTGATTGTTATCATAATTATTTTTAAATAAACAAACATTAAACTATTGTTATTAGTCAGTTTCATTCACTCTTCGGTTTAAATACTGTAGTTTTGTATAATTATATTTAATTAATTATGATTTATCATGAATGAGTACATGCTGGCCTCTGTTTTTAGCTTTTACAATATATGTGAGCGAATTAACGATTATTAGATTTAATTTTTATAAAATGTTGAAATTATATTAAATTAACGCTTTGAGTACTTTTTTTTAATATTAAAAAAAAGAAAACAAAACAGAAAGTATGTGAAAATTGGGATATAAATTAAGAAAAAATATGGAAAAATATTTTATCAACAATTATTTTAAAAAAGGAAATAAAATAAACAAAACAAATATTTAATAAATCAATTAATAAAGCTAATTTTCCATAATAGTGCAAAACTATTATAATCGTTTTATAAACAAAAAATAACAATGTTTTGCTTAGCGTGCAACATGACGATCTCTCTTTTCATAAATATTTTTTATATTTTAATCGTGTTGTTGATGTATAAAATCAATTGTAGCATACAGTATTACATAAATTGTCAAAATTGTTAATTAAAGTTAATGCAGTATTTTTAGTATTATTTAGCAATTATATTACATTTTAAAAACTATTTAAAATACAGTCAGGATTTTTCACGAGTTGAGTAGGCCAAAACGCCTTTTAGTACTCGGTTCTCAAATTGTCTCAAATTTTCAGGG
>JAKXYG010001003.1:0-97500 GCA_025895645.1 Cardicola forsteri
TTCAGATACACAGTGATAAAACTCACTATTGGTATTTGTTTTAAAAGCGTGAATAACATTTTTTACCTCCTTCTAACTGGAATAACTACGTCCAGTCCAGTCCAGTGCGCCAACTAACGCCATTGCAAAATGAGGCGAGAGAAAAAAAATTGCATTAAATAGTATTCAAAATATCCAATTACAGCTTAACTAGAAAATAAACCAATCAGAAAACAGAACCCACATCCAATAAAATTTACTCAAATTATATGACGTACAACAATTGCCTATTTTTTTTAAAACAAAATTAATAAATTAATTTTTGTTAATTTAGATTTATTTTCTAAAATTAATTATATTTTACAAAATCGTTTTATTACTGATACCACCACTTTCATAAAGAATTTTTACCACACAGTTGACAATTGTGTTTTAAAACATTTTTTATTGGTTATTACATTTTTCTACCTTTTGTAAGTTTAAAAATGTATTTATTAATGCATTGATAAATTGCTTTAAGATATATCAACTGCTATAATCTTTTTAAACGAAGATAAAAGTAATCTTTTGTAATTTATATTTTTAGTTAAACGAATTCTTTTAATAAAATAATTGTAATTAGAACCGGGATGATTTAGCTGTATAGCGCTCAACCCAAACCTGGGTGAACCTAGGTTTGACTTACACTACCGGTACTAAATGCGGGCTCACATTCTACTAACTAGTATACTTTAAATTACTTTATTTTAATATGTTTGTTTAAATAATATTTGTAAAAGTTGGTATTTTGTATTTTTAGAAAATTATTTGGTAAAATAGTATATTCATTAAAGTAATGAGTTTTAAATTAATTGTTTTTAGTTACAATAAATTAAAATTAAATACATATTTTTTATTTTATAATACATATTCAACAAGAAACAAATAACTATTTTTTGACTAGTTTGTATTATAATTTGACAAATGTTAAAATATTTCAGGTTTCAAATTTTAGGTTTGTACACGAGTTAAATATGAGAGAAACTCCTTTTGGTTCTTGGTTCAAAAATGTCAGGTATTATATATCAAAGTAAAAAATAAAATGACTTATTAAAAAATTATAAAGATAATGCGAATCATAGGCCAATTTAAAGGCTTTAAGAGACAAAACCAAAATGACGTGTGCGGGTAAACTATTCCATGCTAAAATAACCCTAAATAAAAAATGGTGAAAACTCAAACGGAACTGAACCTTACGTTTGAAAATCTTAAAAGTGTGTTTATGTTTTAAATCGTTAAAAAAATAGATGCTTGAAATGGTTAGAATTATAGAGTTTTAAAACTAAGATAAGGTCGCCCCGGGGTCTCCTGTCGTCCAATAGGAAGAGTTTGAGAGTTTCAAGACGCGATGTAAAGTAAAAGACCTAAAACTAATTACTGTAGAATACTTGAAGTGATGAGGATAAATGTAGAGGACGCATTACCTAACTTAACACTAAAATGGCGGTTTGTATAAAAATTGCGTATTTAATTTAGGAGTAGAGGGCTTAAACCAAATGATTTTAAATTATTCAACAACGCAGAATGAGGTACCTTATGGGAGACTTGACAGAAATTGAAGTAGATGACATCGAAAGAAAAGAAACGTTTTAATATGTGGGATACGCTTTTAGTAAACATCAAATAGTTAGAAAAACAAGATCTCATTAGCATAAATCCATGTTGGGCAGGGTTTATGGAATCCATAATAAAGCTGATAAGATGAAATCTGATAATTCTCTCTAAGATTATGCTAGGACCGGATAGAATACTAATATGTCTAGAGCTATCTGGTTTAAACCTGTAACCTGACTTGTAGATCGGACAAATGAAAGCAAGTTTTCACATTGCGGGTACTTTAAATGACAATAATGTTTGCTTACCATTTAAACTTCTTATATTTTATTAAGAATTTGAAAAAAATCCGGTATATGTAATAAAATGTAATACTGCAAATTTTAATTTAATATAAATGTTGAAAACGATTTTAGTAGTAATTAAAAATAATTATTATTATTAAAAATCAATACAATCGTTTTTGTTATATTAAAAAAAAATATTATTGTTTTATTAATAAAATAAAAAATTAAATTTTTATTTAATTTAATTATATTAAAATATTATTTAAATTATTTGTTTAAGTACGCTTATTGTTTAAACATAGCGTGTGAATTTTTTTAAAGTTGTTACAACCGGATAAAAGTTTAATTAATATATTATTATAAGGCATTTTATTTTATGTTATAAATGACAACATTGAGATATAGTAAGGGTTTAAAGTTTTTAATTATACTTGAATTTGTTAAACAAGGTGTTATATCTAACATGTCTAATATTTTTGGTAACAGCAAATGTTTTTGGTTAAAAAATAAATTTTATAATTACATTTTTTTAAAATTTTGTTTCAATTATATATATAAAAATTATTTGATTGTTTTAATTTTAATTATTTAATTAATTGTAATGATTTTATGTTATGAATAAATTACCACAAGTACTTTAGTTAAGAACAATGTTTTTAAATAAAATTTTAATTATTATAATTTTAATTAATGTTTTAATTATTTATTTTTGCATTTTAATTTAATAATAATTACTATGTAATAACATTGCTTAACAAAATTACATTTGCAATTACGAAAATCGTCAATTTATTTCTAAAAATATTTCTAAACATTGTTTAAAAAAATATTATTTAAATTTTAGTTATTAGCTAGAATTTTTTTATTGTAACTAATTTAGTAATTGCATAAAAGTTAAATAAATATTCAATTTATAATTTATCTGTTGTAATCATTTCGTGTCGCGAGGTGAGGTGCACGTCACGCTACACGTACATTGGAGCGTTGTTTATCCTTTTCTTTTCTTTTTTTGAAGATTATTGCAGTGTTTTTGCATTGTAATACGTACTTGTTTTATTATTTTTGTATATTTATAATTTTTGCTCCTTTTCTATAATTGTTAACTTCAACTATCTACCTTGATTTTATCTTGATTTCAATTTTTGTTTCTGTGACTAATCCTTTTTTACCTCATTATCCATTTTATATTTCTTTTTTGAAAAATTGAAAAAATTTGAAAACCGACTACTAAAAGGCGTTTTGGCCTACTCAACTCGTGAAAAATCCTGAAATAAATATGAATTAGGATTATATTATTATTTATTTGTTTTTAAATTTTTAAATAAACTAATTTAGTAATAAACTTTAAACGTTTTTTACTTGTAAATTTATGCGCAGTTTTTGTGAGAGTTTTGCAATAAAGTTTTTATAATTATATTGTTGAGTATATATCTTTTTATAAATGTATGAATATGGATTTATGCTTTAATTATGTTTAGAAAAATTAAATACAATTAAGAATTCTACGGTTTTCAAAATTAATGTTTATATATATAATATTTTGTAAAAAAAACATTTGTCGCTATTGCTTAAAAAGATTGAAAAAACCAAAGTGTAATAAATATCACATTTTGGTGAACAACCTTTCGGTTAATTTTTGTCAGTTGTTTGAAAGTATTTTTAAAAACATGTAGATATAGATAATGTATTTAATTTTAATTGTGTTTAACCAATTATAGTAATAAATTGTACGAATATTTTTGTTTTTACTGTGTTTTTTTATATAGCTAATAAAAATAACAAAGCTCAAATAAACGATGTAGAAATGAGTTCAAGATTTTTATCAACACCAGAATATCTGAAATCGCCGCTATGTAATTTTTTTAAAATTACTATATGTTTAGATAGTCGATCGCACAGCATTAAGGATGTTTCACCCATTGGTAAAAATAAAACAAAACCAAATGTTCCTTTCCTCGAATCAAATTTGACGGTAGAATGTTTATCAAAACCAATAAACGTATTAAATGAAGTTATTCACTCTCTCATTTATTACAAAGTAAACGTATTTTTAAAAAAAGTATTAAATGTTTATTTAAATTATAGAAATTACGTAAATAACTTTTATTTATAATGTTTATTGTACACGTGTTTTACTACAGAATGATGCAGAATTTAGTAAAATGTCAGCTCCAAGTTTGGCACGATCTTTAAACTCTAATTTATCGATTGAATCTACTTATCAGTTGTTAGTTTACATTCACAAACTTGCTAGTAATCAAGCTTCGCGTTATGGCGTAGTTGCTTGTGAAGAGGTAAGCGTTAATTTGAACTTTTTTACATTTTTCTATTTTAACAAGTTAGTTTTTTAAGTTATATTTCGTTTAATTTTTTTAACATTTAATGGTGTTTACATTACATTAAAGATTTATAGTTTGTGTTAAAGAAATTATCGACAATTTTTATGGTGTATGTTGTCCGCTTAATTTGGAACACAATTGATCTAATCCAGTCAGTTCCAAGTCTGGATAAAGGAGAAGGGTTTGAGTGTAAGTTTAGCAATCTGACCTCTGTAAAAATCTATGTTCTTATTAAAACAATAAGAGACGGCCATTCATAGAAACAACGGCAAAGAAATGATCTGACATACCCAGATGACAGGGTTGAGTGAAAACTGAAAGGAAGCTCAATATTCAATTTTCAGAATTTTTAATACCAAAAACTTAACCGGTGTTGGAACATGAAATGTACGCGCACGTTTTTGTAGTGGAGAATTAGAATAAATCTTTCGAGAAATTAAAATTTTATTGCTTCATTTTTTTTAATCATGGTGCTTTGTTGTAGTTGTATGTTTTAGATGTGATCTTATTATCTTCTACTTATTTTTAAATTAAAGTAGTTTGGTAATAATAATAATAATAATAATATGTATTAATATGTTGATAAACGTTTGGATAAACAATATTTTATTATGACTGTTATTACGATGACCAAGCATTTATTTATTTTGAAAAAACAAATTAGTATAAAACACTTTATTGTGTATATTTTAAATGTTTATTAATTTAAATGACAATATAAAATTAATTGTTTTTTATTATTTATTAAAAATATGAAATAATTTTACGCATTAATGATTTTACAAATTTAAGTAGTTGCATGTTTTGTTTCAAAATTTGTACTGAAATAAATGGGTTTTCAAGTTTAACAAGTTTTGACTGTGATGTATAATAATAATGTGCCGGGGTGGTCTAGCGGTACAGCGCTCGAATTTGGACCTTGGTGGACATGGGTTCGAATCCCATCGCCGGCACTAAAATGCGGGCCCACGTTTGGTTTCGCCAATTGTCCACTGCTGAAAGATGTTTTTCGTAAAACATTCAAAGTAGCAAACATTAAAAAAAATTAAATTGTGTTTAATATTGAAAACGTTACAATTTACAGAACAAATAATTAAACCATCTTATTGTGTATCTTGGTAAAACTACTTAATGACCTTGATAGAAAAAATTAATTCAAATTATTTACAATATAATAATTGTTTGCAAATAAACAGTAAAAACTTTAAATACGTGTTATGCGTGTCAGTTTTGAATGGTCTTTTATACAACAGTTAGCGTAAAGATAGAGGGTCAGAATTAGCATTGCTGTATCACTAGACCCATTAATGACAAATTTTTTAATCAATGTTTAATCAATCTAGCTTTGTCAAGGAGTTGCTTCAATACTGATTTCTACCAAAGACGAATTTTTGCAAACCGAAAGTGCAGCCATATTGCAATTATTTTGCAAAGTTGAAAATGGCGCCAAATTAATAATGAAAAATTTGGGTATTGAAAAATTAACCAAAATGTTGTTGTAAGTTTTATTTATTTTGATAAAAACTTATATTTGACATAAAATGTGAGGATTTAGAAGCGTTTTCATGCAGGATATACCCTACCGGCTATCATCGCCTACGGCAGTCCAAATTACCGAAATTCCGCAAAACATCATTTTTCACAACGTGTACCTAAAAGATGACACTTAGGGTATTATGCTGACTCTAAATGTTACTTGCATCCCCAAATCAAACCCCTCTAATAATTTCTATTAATTGCGAAGAGTAAGCAATCTAACGCCCAACTTATTCAGATTGAGGGGAGGTTAGTATAAATACAACAACTGAGTTTGCGCGCTAAATTGTCGGTTTAAATTATTTGTTAATTACCCGGTCTTTTTTCCATCCGGATAATAGATGTGCTTCTATAGCTATTTTGGCTGAATGAGTGAGCAACCCTTGTAAAACATGGCTAATCCATTTTGGTTATCCTTCCCTTATTGTGCTAGAGATATTTGATCAATTAATGTTAAGTATCTTACAAATATCTGGAAATGGTTGAAATATTTTATTAGTTATTAAACGATTGTGTTTTATAAAGGATAGCGAGCAAAACTATATGGATCATAAACAGCTTTGCTCAAAATGAACAAGCTTTTGTGTATCCACTTGGGTGAGAGTCCAAGTTTCGAATGCATAAAGTAGAATGGAACGCACTAAACTTTTCAATATTCCAATCTTGCTGGGGTGGTCTAGCGGTACAGTGCTCGAATTTGGACCTCGGTGGGCATCGGGGTTCGAATCCCACTACCGGTCCACTAAAATGCGGGTCCACGTTCGGTTTCGTTAAAATGTCCACTGCTGAAAGATGTTTCTTGTAAAACATTCAAAGTAATAAACATTTAAAAAAAAAAATAACAATTTTATTCCATAAAAGTCTACATAAACGTCTGCAGAAGAGAAGCCAATAGGACGCCGAATCGTTAAAGAGCTGAAATTCTTCGTTATCTATAATAAAGCCTAGGTATTTATTTAAAAAATTCAATTGGTATGCCATCAAAACTTGTAGCTTTTCTTTCAGGTGCTGACATGCTAAAAAGATTTTCTTGTAAGGGGGGAATAGTGTATTGGGTAGAAACTTCTGTCGCTTCATGTTTTGTGGAATTAAGTTATTTCTTGAATACATAAAACATTAGCATTATGACGGTTAGATTCAACAACCACAAAATCTTGTGAAGCAAGCGCACGTTTCAAGAGCCAATAAGCGGACATTTAGAGGGCAAGTCTTAGACTTAATAAACAGTGCATTATCACAAGTAATATTCGCAGAGCAGACAGTAGCGTCGCGAGTCACATTCTGCGCTATTTGAGTACTGAGAATGGTGTATCTACGTATTTGGCCATCAGTATCTGCCCTGTTGCTCACGGCATTTAATTGGTCTTTGTAAGATTTTAGACTTTATAGAGGCCAGGTTGCTAACCTTGAGTTCAAACTCTCCTTCTTTATCCAGGTTATAGAATGGATAAATTAATTCATTTTTTATACTGTTTGGGCGGAGTTGTCAACTGGAATTATAACGATTAATGTTACTTTTTTTGTTACATCTTTTCCATTTCTAATACAGATTCTGTGTTTCTGGTCAGCATTCACCAGCGTCACTCTTTGTCAGCAACTTTGTCTTTTATAGCCTCATCTCCACGCAATTTTACCAGCTTCTCTTTGGTGTCGACAGCTGTTTCTTTTACCCCTCTAATTCTATTGCCAATATTTGTCTTGTTACGTACTTTATTCTCTTTGTACAATGTAACCGTATCACCTCAGTCTGGTTTCTTCAATCTTCCTGTAAACTTCAACACCTTTCAGATCTTTTCCGTTAAAGTCATTTCCTATTTTGTCTAATTCGGACAATTCCAATCCAAGCGTCAAAGTATTTTTGTATCTACCGAGTTCCATTGTCTTTGCTGGGCTGTCTCAGTATTCCAAAATGGCCCGTTTCAGTGCGGTCTTAAAACTCTCGTCCTTGTGTTAATTTTCACATTAAAATCTCCATCCTCTTATATTTACATTTTCCATTTGTCGACAATTCTCTAATATCGCCAACATATTCTACCATTGTACGATGTCTTTTTCCTGATGACTCTTAAATCGCAATTCTCCAGTAGCATCAATGCAACGCATCTTTCCCTCTGCGGCGTTTGGCAGTATATCTAAATCAATATGAATGAATAGATGTTAGACTTTCGCTCATGTGACAACTTTTTATCATCTACCAAAAATCGCAACTCTAACGAAACGCCATACTACATGCTAATTATTCTGATGTGGCACAGTATCCTACGTGGAGTTGGGTGGGCGTGGGGTTTCGAATCCAACCACGTTGGGCCTTGCTACAATGTCCACTTCTGGAAGATGCGTTCTCCGTCAAAACATTCTTTATAAATAAATAAATATAATAAAAATTATATATGTTTGTGACTGACAAGAATATACGAAATGGAATCATCTCACAGTTTACCTCTTCTTATATTTTTATTTGGTTTTATAAAGAGAACCCAAAGCTTTTAATTAATTAATGATTGGCATTAGTTTATATTAATTTAAGGTTGTAGCACGTTTTTATCAACATATTGATTTTTATCTTTGGGTTTGCTAAAAGTACTTAACATAATCATACTTTTGAGCTTGATTCAAATATTGACAAATAGTGCATTTTGACAAAAAACATTGAATAGACCTGAAAACTGATGTGGACAAGAAGTGTAGATGCACATTGAAATTGTTGTTCCGGGGATAGGCCATGTGTACAGCGTCAGACTCGAACGTAGGTGAGCATATGGTCGAGTGTCGCCACCAGCCTTCGTTTGGTTTCGTTAAGTGTCCACTTGATAAAAAATGATAATTGATGCGCACAAACGAAATTTTGTCTTCAGGTGCATTGAAAAACATGGCCATATTAACTTGGGTCCATGAATGACGGACATTACTTTTCCAAATTTGACTTTAATATCTATTTTGGTTTTTCTATTATAAACAAGGATGCTTTAATTATTTTGTTTATTAATTTTAATGGGCAAATAATTATTTGGTTTTGTTTGCAATACTTATATGTTTCAACTATTGGAATTATGTATTTTACATGACTTCTGGTATTTCAGTGCAAATCGGTTAAACAAAGTTTTATCTTCAAATAAATTTTTAAAAAGAAAAAGACAGTATTTTAAAAATTTTATCTAGTGTTTCTGAGCTTCGAACCCCATACTCGCCCAGATCTCTTTTGAAAATCTGGCATTCTTTGTTTTCATTTTTACTTTTTTTACATGTTCTACCGGAAACGCGTTTTTCAGCAGTAGACATTTTAACCAAACCTAACGTGGGTCCGCATTAAGTGGGCTGGTGGTAAGAATCGAACCCCGTTGCCCATCTACATTCGAGTCGAGCGCTGCACCGCTGGAACAAATCCTGGGAGCATAAAAAGTTTCTTAGGATACATCTATACCATATGTAGCCGTTGGACTAAGGGTAATTTCCCTAACATTAGCGCTGTCACAAAGAAGGATGCCATATACACGTGTTACGCTTGTCAAGCCGTCAAAATCGATCGTTGGCTATACCGTACAAATGAGTACCCATGCCCACCACGCATAATATAATCATACTATCTCGTTGATAAACTCTACCCAATATCATTTCATTTCATGTAAACGCTATTGCAGACAATCATCCGAAACGTTGGCAACTAGTGCTCTATACATTTTAAATCAACTGATGTGGTTTTTTCCCAACTCTGCCAGATCTGAATTTAGGCTCCATCGGGGTCATTTGAATTTGATCCAATTTCTAGATCAACATTTGAATTTTGTGGATCCAAATTGGTTGCTTATTGGATTGGATAGTTTGCGGATGGCTATTTATGAAAATGCCGAAACCAAGGTGAGTTCAATGGACGATATGACCTTGTCTTACGTATTGATTTTCGATAGTTGTATAATCTTTAAAATGATTGGTTGGTTATATTTGTCCAATCAGGGAGGAATGTGGGTGTCTCATTTCAGTTTAGTTTATTATAAAGTGACCTTGGACTTCATAAACAAGTGTAATGTGAATGGAAAAAGGTTTTAATTGTAGTTTAACTTGCTCGTGATGGAGGTCGACTCTTTATTAATTCTTAGCTTGCATAACATCTAAAGTAATTTTTTATTGTACACCTTTTCCAGATTTAGTGCAATGTGATTTACTGATTTAGCCAACAATATCCACAAAAGTAGAATGTTAGTAGGCTAATTACACGAATTTTATGTAAGAATGAAGAAAAAAGGAGAGAGAAAGAGTACCAAAGTTTAATGGCTTATGATAGCATCTTTTCATTCATTTATATGGTTGGCTTCATAAGCGTAACAAACTTAGAAAAATGACGAAGTTTTTTGGCTAGTAGTGGGCATTTTTGTGACGGTCTTATTGTTCGCGAAGATTGACAAGGCCGTCTGATTTTTTGTCACGGTTGTCTCTTAGCCCAAGGGCTTTAAGATACTTAAAGATACCTTTTAAGTACCAATGGTGTATGTCTACACCCATCTATCGAAGCGGAAGCCCAGTTAAATCGCTGTGCATCAATTCCAAGATATAATACGTGGGAGAAGGAGAAAATTGAAAATTGAAAATTGAGACTTTATAAACATTACTTAAATCCTTAGGATCATTGGTATTCCGATGACATATTTGTAACTACTGTGTTTGAAGATTGATGTATCTACTTGATAATTTATCATTTTCTTTCTTAGCCCGAAGGATATATATGGTACACGTATATCTTAAGATACCTTTTAGGTATACTTGTACCCATATTCTAAGGTAGAAGTTTAATTATATCGCTGTGTTGTTGGTATTTGATCTGCATTAATCTGACTCTAGAAGACACCGCATGAATGTACGAAAGTAAAATTATCGTTATTACAGAAAGTTACTACTATTGTTATCATTAGTAGTATCATTGCTGATATGGCCTACATGATTTTGAATAATGTGTACTATTAAAATATTTAATTTATTTGTCAAGCAAACAGCATGTTATCAATAAGTGTGCTTTCCAATTCTCTGCGCTCTTGTGCACTAGAGAACACATTACCCGTAGATAATAGTAATAATAATTATTATAATGTGAAAACAAAATGGAATTTAATAAATATATAAACATTGTTATAAAATTGATTATTTAATTTAAAAAATATTTTTTATAATTTTGTGTGACAATGTCACCAGTGGTGACGATTTAAATCGATTAAATTATTGTTGAAATAATCTCAAAATTTACAACTACTGAATTATATAAAAGTAGTATGTATAATCATATTGTATTTTTACAATACATTACAAATGTACCCTAGTACTATTTTTAGTATTTCTTCAATTGCCTAGTGAAGCCTTATTCTTGTATTATATTTTTATACATTTTTATTTATAAAGTAAATTAGCGTAGACTGGTTAATACCTGCTTTAAAAACTTTTACCCATTTAAGATTATGGGTATGAGAGTATACGACCATATTTTCCGTCCATTGTAATATCAGAGTGTGATAATTTTATACAGAGATTCAAAATCTTTTTTTTCTATTTTTGCATTTAATTTTTGTCATTTTATTATTACAAAATCTTTTTGCTTAAAACGGGATTCCAATGATGCTGAGGATTTAAATAATGCTTATACGTTTCAATTTCCAATGATGGTACTAATCCTGACTGTTTGTCGTCTACGTGATTCATCCTGGACTAGGTGCCTCTAGGAATCTTGACTACTAACAGCAGGGACCGAGTGCACAGTGGTATAACTGGGCTTCCGCCACAGCGGATGGGTGAAAGTATGCACTCAAGATACTTAGACGGTATATAAGGTATGTATATACCATATGTAACCCTTGGGCTAAGGACAATAAAAAATCAAGCAGCTTCATCAATCTTTGCTAACAGTGATATTGTTTACCAGCCAAGAAACTCTGTTATTTTTTTACGTTTGTCACACTTATTAAGCTATTGAAATTGATCGTTTAAAATGACGTACATATGTACATATACATAGAGGTGACTGCGCATCACCAACCACAATGAATGAATGAATTTTTGCTTTAAAATAAGCACGATAAGCAACAAGATACCAGTAACAGCAAAGGCAACTAAAAAGTTTCATAATTTAAAAAGAACGCATAGGGCAACAAAATGATTCCATGTGTTCGAACATTTTGCCAAAATGTTTGTTTGATCCTCCGTGAAACATTTACTTGAATTAGATCTTTCCGAATGGTTGTTAGTTAAGTTTCTTGTGGTCTACCCTCCAACCTTTACCTGAATGGAAACCTCTTATTGCTTTTGTATCAATAAGGATTTTTACCAGAAGCCAGGTTGTAAACCGTATGCACGAAGGTTATTACTATTAATAATTATTATATTATTTTTATTACTATTTATATTGTTAATATTTTATCATGACTATTATTTTATTACTATTCTCATATTCTTATTCTTCTTACTTATTATTATCATTATATATTTCAGTTGAATTTACTCAATACCAATATATACAGTATACTGGTATCTATGCTTCGCACTTTTGCAAATAACGTGAAACTGACCTATCACATCGCACGATTTATCAAAGTGCTGAGCGTGTGCAATGACAACAAAGTTAGTCTGGTCGAAGCCGGCGTTATTGAAGTGAGTTGTCATTATCAGTCCAATCTTTCAGATTATTAGCATCCCATATATTTTAACCATTTTTAAATTTAAAAATAAAACAGAATTGAGTTCAATAGATTGATAAGCGTAACAAAAATGTGGAAGAATAACGAGGATTCTTGGATAATAGACGGCATCCTTGCGATGTCGCTACTATTGGCAAATATTGACAAAGCAGTTTGATTTTTTGTCAAGGTTATTTCTCTTAGTCCAAGAGCTACATATATTAAGATACCTTTTAAGGATCTTATCTGTATGCTTGCAACTGCCAGCAGAAGCAGAATCGCAGTTATACCGCTGTTCATTTGGTCCCTGCTTGTGGGCACTTAGTCCAGGATGCATCTCCTTCTTCTTCTTCTCCCTCTTCTTCTTCTCCCTCTTCTTCTTCTCCCTCTTCTTCTTCTCCCTCTTCTTCTTCTCCTCTTCTTCTTCTCCCTCTTCTTCTTCTCCCCTCTTCTTCTTCTCCTCTTCTTCTTCTCCCTCTTCTTCTTCTCCCTCTTCTTCTTCTCCCTCTTCTTCTTCTCCCTCTTCTTCTTCTCCTCTTCTTCTTCTCCTCTTCTTCTTCTCCCTCTTCTTCTTCTCCCTCTTCTTCTTCTCCTCTTCTTCTTCTCCTCTTCTTCTTCTCCCTCTTCTTCTTCTCCCTCTTCTTCTTCTCCTCTTCTTCTTCTCCCTCTTCTTCTTCTCCTCTTCTTCTTCTCCTACCTTCTTCTCCTCTTCTTCTTCTCCCTCTTCTTCTTCTCCCTCTTCTTCTTCTCCCTCTTCTTCTTCTCCCTCTTCTTCTTCTCCCTCTTCTTCTTCTCCTCTTCTTCTTCTCCCTCTTCTTCTTCTCCCTCTTCTTCTTCTCCCTCTTCTTCTTCTCCTCTTCTTCTTCTCCTCTTCTTCTTCTCCCTCTTCTTCTTCTCCTCTTCTTCTTCTCCTCTTCTTCTTCTCCTCTTCTTCTTCTCCCTCTTCTTCTTCTCTCCCTCTTCTTCTTCTCCTCTTCTTCTTCTCCCTCTTCTTCTTCTCCCTCTTCTTCTTCTCCCTCTTCTTCTTCTCCTTCTTCTTCTTCTCCTTCTTCTTCTTCTCCTTCTTCTTCTTCTCCTTCTTCTTCTTCTCCTTCTTCTTCTTCTCCTTCTTCTTCTTCTCCTTCTTCTTCTTCTCCTTCTTCTTCTTCTCCTTCTTCTTCTTCTCCTTCTAATAATAATAATTGTAGTAATATTTATGATAATAGTAATAACTTACTAAGTAATATTTTTATTTGCAATACATAACTTTTTATGGATGGCTAGGTATTGAGCATAATCTGTTCATTCTAGGCACTAACCCCCTTCTCCATTTGTCAAACGAGGCGTTGCAGCTCGAAACGTTGTGGGGATTACGCAACTTGAGCGACCAGGCCTGTCATTTAGTTATTGCGAAGGAACTGATATTCCTCCTTATCCAGCTGTTGGCCAGCAAGAACGAACACATTGCCATTTGCTCAACGGAGCTGCAAGCATTACCAACAACTTGTCAAAATGCGCAAAATAAAAGCACACTTGTTGAAAAGGCAAGTTACTATTATTAACATTATTATCATTATTACTATTATTACTACTATTACAATTATTATTGTCAGTATTACTATCATTATTATTATTTATTATTATTTATTATTAATGTTATTATTATTGTTATTATTATTATTATTATTATTATTATTACTACTACTATTACAATTATTATTGTCATTATTACTATCATTATTATTATTTATTATTATTGTTATTATTATTATTATTATTGTTGTTATTAATATTATTATTAATATTATTATTATTATTATTACTATTACTATTATTGCTATTATTACTACTATTACAATTATTATTGTCATTATTACTATCATTACTATTATTTATTATTATTTATTATTATTGTTATTATTATTATTATTATTATTATTGTTGTTATTAATATTATTATTAATATTATTATTATTATTATTATTATTATTAATATTATTATTATTATCACCATTATTATCATTAGTATTATTACTATTATCACTATTATCAGCATTATTATTACTATTACTATTATTATTATTATTACTATTATTATTATCACTATTATTATTAGTATTATTAATATTATCACTATTATTATTATCATTATTATTAATATTATTATTATTATCACTATTATTATTATTAGTATTATTACTATTATCACTATTATCAGTATTATTATTACTGTTACTATTACTATTATTATTATTATTATTATTATTATTACTATTATTATTATTACTATTATTATTAGTATTATTAATATTATTATTATTATTATTATCATTATTATTATTATCATTATTATTATTATCACTATTATTATCATTCGTATTATTACTATTATCACTATTATTAGTATTATTATTACTATTACTATTATTATTATTATTATTACTATTATTATTATTATTATTATTACTATTATTATTACTATGATTAACATGATTTATAAAGACAATTATTAACAAAAATACGGATTACATGCAATTTTTTCAGTTACCAAATGATTAAAGACATTACAAAGTTCAAAACATTCAATAATCTATGTGATCGCCTTTCTTTTGAACAACCTGATACAGGCGTTTTGGAATGCTGTCGATGAGACTGTTGATGTATTCTTGTTTCATCTCATATTCAACAACAAACCGAGTACGTTCACATAAATTCTCAATTTCAGTATGCTTATTGATGTGCTTTAGCATACTGAAAAAGTTTTTAGTAACATTAATCTCCGGGTTGTTAGCTGGCAATTGAGTGATTTCGATTTTAGCTCCTTTACTATCTAAATGTAAATATAAAGCAAATATAGTGAAATTAGATGAATATGACGTTACCTTTTTGGACGTATGACATGGAGCATTATTCTGAAAAACAGTAGTAACCCTCGTGTGTGTTGCATTTCATAATGGAAACAATTTTTTTACTGTTTAAAGTACCAGACACAATTCTCCATTTGATAGGTTGATTATACTTAATATCAAACCAACATATTACTTATTAAGGGTTGGCTTTCTTTCTAACAACCGGGAGTGAATGTTTTTGAAAATTCGACTCACACAATACTTTGTTTTTAAAGCCAAATGGTTCGTCCCGAATCATTCTTTTATCAATAAAGTATACGGAACACCAATAACAAGTGTCGTTCACTCCATAGTTTACAAAAGGTTAATCTGTCATCATTTTGTTTTTTGGTAATAAATGGCTTGATCTTTGATTATTGTAGAGTTAAACCGGATTCAATTGCTCTGTTTCTTATTGTAGAATAAGTAAAATTGTTTAACTATTTCTTTTAGTTTCTGAAATAGGTTTATTATAATTTTTTTAATTCTATAACAATTTTTTGATTATCTGTATTACTAGTTATACGTTTTATTCCAACATCGTAATTTCGTGGTTTTTGACCATTAATAATCCGATAAATTGCTGAAAGGTTAACTCTGTATAAATTTTCCAATTTTTTTTTTGTAAAAATCCTTTATTTTTAAATTCTTTAATGACACGATATTCATTTTCGGTAAGATGAAAACATTTTTTGTCACTACTGTCCATTTCACAAACAATCAGAAAGCAAAATTAGCGGATGATCGGAATCTCAAGGTTAAACGTAAATAATAAATTATTTCATTTGTTTTAAAATTTTTATTTTAAATTAAAAATTTTTATTTTATTAGTTTTATTTATGTAGATTAGAATAATTAAATGTTTATTTTGATACTTACTATGGCATCACAATCGAGGTAGATTTAAATGTTCGTTTAACATTAATTTTAAGGATTTATTTTTAGTGAAATTAAGCACACAAAATAATAATAGGCTAATTATTATAAACATTATGTAACTTCAACTTATTATCTATGTTGATATATAAATAGCTTTTAAAATATGCTATTTTGGCCGACTCAGCCTTCTTAAATAAATATTACTAAGTATATAAATGAACTATTAAGTACTTGATATTATTTTTAATTCTCAATATTTATTTTTACGAAAAAACAATTAGACATAACAAATTAATTTAGATTTAATACTGTTATAATTTTTTGCGCTATTTTTGAAATGGCTGTACACTGCACATTTTCAAGGTCAACGTCAACATGCCATTAACCAATCAACTTAATGCACTAAACTTTTAATTATAAAAATTGACCAATAGGACTTTCCTGGCTGTTTATAGCCAGTTGGTAACTTTATAGAACACGGAATACAGTGAGCGCAAAGTTATCGTAAGATAATTTGGAAGAGGAAAGGGACGAGCTGTTTTTCTCATCATACGAAACCATTAAAATTTTGACGATGCAAATATTTTCTAATAAATTTTTTGTTTACTACTTTGAATGTTTTACGAGAAACACATTTTTCACATTTTAGCAAACGTGCATTACTAATAGTGTTTCTACAAAACAGCGAATTCTAGTGTTACTGCAATAATTTTTAAAATATCTACAATTAATAATTTAACAGCTTTAACAAATAAATGAAACTGCATTTTTTTCCAAAATAACAATTTTATTCCAATATACTGACTCTTTTACCATCAGTAGATAATAAAAGCTAATTTTCTATTGGCTGTTTTGATTTCATGAATATATCTACTAAAAATGGACACATTCACACTGAACCCATTGGTCCAAATTAGGATCATAAAATTGAAACAACTTTTTTATATGACAGTTAACAATTGCCCTAAACCGAACGTGGGCCCGCATTTTAGTGGGTCGGTGGTGGGATTCGAATCCACACCCCCCCCCAGGTCCAAATCGAGCGCTGTATTGCTAAATTAGCTCAGGTTATGTTTTCTGTAATTTAATTTTACAAGTAGTAAATATTTGTATTATTATAGGTACGTATTTTGCATGAGTAGTTTTTTTTTTAAACTGTCCCGGTTGAGATTGCTTTTATTTGCAAATCAAATTAAGTTTTTGGCACTTTATCGAAATTGAAAATAATCCAGGATTGATTCTAGTTTCCATTTGGTGATGCGTAATCATCTCTTTCTTATTTCCATACTTATGCTGCATATTAAACGATCGACTTTGATGGCTTGATAAGCGTAGCGAACGTAGAAGAATAACGACGTTTCTTGGCTGGTAGACGGCATCCTTGTAATAGCGCCACTTTTCTCAAAGGTTGACGAGAATAGTTGCTTTTTTGTCGGTTATATATGTATAGATCCATTGGTTCGCACAGTGTTCATGTACGTAGCTGAAATCTGGACTCCTACAGGAACGGAAATTACGAAGCTCAACAAATTTAAATCAAGATACCTCAGATACATTTGGCACAACACCCATTTCGCATCCTCCATATCAATGGATTGGACGAAGAAGATCAGCAACTGATCTTTCATCATTGGTATCACGACAACGAAGATTACGCTGGTTTGGACACTTTCTTCGTAGAAATCTTGAAGTAATCACATGTATCGTAAATTTGGCTTGTCCAAATACCGTTTAGAAGAAGAAGAAATATTGTTAGAAACGTACTTGGATGGATGCTGTTTGCGACGATCTTTATACTATTTTAATCGAGACCTTACCTTAGGAACAATGGCAGAGTCGTTGGACTGACATAACCTTACACGCCTCCACCAAAGAGTGAACAGTGGAACGGGATTTTTACGGGGAACTATCACAACTTGGAACTAATAGAGGTGGATTTGCCGCCAACATTTGTTGTTATTTTATATACCTTTGCGCATGTCTGCATTGCATGAAACATTGAATCGCATTTCTATCGAGCACAAATTAATCTGTTCGTTTTATTTTGCGGTGTATATGAGATTAACGTGCCTTGTTTTTGGTTATTTGTTCATTGCTTAATTAAATTTGCAAGAGATTAGTTACTTTACATAAGTGATTTATTATAATTTCATTGGTTAGTAATCTAGAACTTTGATTGGTTAATTTTAAGTGGTTTTACTATCATCTGATTGGTTATTGAATTAATGTGACTGGGATTTGTTATAATTTGATTGATTAACAAATCCGTGAATATGATTGGCTGATTTTATTTCATTTCTAGGTGGAATAACATTTCTTTGCCAGCTATTGATGCTTAACGTTAAACGTCAGGAAATTGTTGAACCTATTTGTTCGGCCTTGAGACACGTGACTCATGGCAACTCGCATGCTTCATCAGCTGTTTACGAGGTATTTGATGTTTGCATTGGTTGTTGATTTATTATTAAATTATCGTGTTATTTTATTTTCATCTAGATACTTTCTAATTTTAGTATACATTTTTATTTGGTTTCACTTGTTTCAGTGGTTTACAAGAACAACAACTACAGTTGGTGAAACAACCACCTCTTTATTGGATCCAAGTTTGCATATCACTGCAAATTCTTATGCAAAAAAGTTGTTGGATGCGAACTGAACGTGGGGATGGGATAAATGAAGTATCTTAGCTAGAAAACTGTGTTTCCTTGAGATGACTCATCTTTACAGGCATTACGAAACGTTGTTTGAAGAGAGAATTGGGGGAGGGTTGACTCCTGGCGATGAATCCACAAGCCTAACCGGCTGCATATGTTAAATGGAAACCTTGAGACACCTTTTAAGGATCTTGGGTGTATGCTAGCACTCATTCATTGAGCTGAAGTCCAGTAAAAGCCCAGTTATACCGCTGTACACTCGGTCTCTGCTGTTACTGAACTAGATGCCTGTAAGCACCTAGAACAGGATGCACCACCACCATATGGAGGAGCAGCAGCTAGGAATATCAATATCTTTGGAAATTGAATTTTATTAGCATTACTCAAACCCTCAAGATCATTAGTATAGCAAACATACAACTGGGATACTTAAATGTATATGTATGTTGTATGTCTCTTTCGGAATAAGGGAGACGACTCTGATAAATAGCCAGATAACTTTAATTAGCGCTTTTACATAAATGGATTTTATCAGTTAGGAAACTCCACCGTATTTCTATATTTCCTCTTTTAATCATACATAAATTTGTTGGACTTAATTGTGTGATATAGTATACTGTACGGTCGTACAGCGCTCGACCCGAATCTGGGCAGGCATGGGTTCGATCTCTACCACCGGCGTTAATTTTGAATGTTTTACGAAAAACATATTTCAGCAGTGGACATGTTAGCGAAGCGGTTAGTGGGCCCGCATTTTAATAGGCCGGTGGTCCGATTCGAACTCCGAAGCCCACCAAGGTCCAAATCGAGCGCTGTACCGCTAGACCACCACGGCTTTGCTGAAATATGTTTCTCGTTAGGCATTCAAGCAATAATGACGATAGTAATACAAAGAAGAAGAATTAGTGGATTGAACAAGTTTGAATATACAACTGAACAAAAGTCTTTAAATCTAAAAATTGCAATATTTACCACGTAAGTTTTGATAGAGCCGTATTACATAAAGAATCATTTTTCGTAAAGAGGCTTTTTAATTTCTTCCTACGTAGATACGCACAAACGGAACTTTACCAATTATTACCAGTTTACTACTTGAATACGATGTACTCTCGGCCCTACCTCTCCTCAAATCTGTCATTGGTTTGATACGCAATTTAGTCAATGAAACCGAGTCACGTGATGAATTATGGTAATTTGATCTATATTTTTATTTAAAAATATTGACTACTTATTTATATTATCAGTAGTACAAATTTCTTTTCTTTTTTATTTCTAATCATAAATAGTAAGTTGAATATTTCAACGATGGTGATTAAAATAATGCAACAAACATACAATTTGATGATTTATGGATCAAATAAATCTCTAAATAACTTGAATTCTCAATTGAATGTTGAAGATATTGTTGACGGTGTACGTATAGATGAAATGTTCGAATTGATGTTGGTTGCTATGCGCGGACTGGCCAAAAATCCGACGATGCACTTGGAATTGCTCCACAGTCCAGGATCACCAACCATAATTGTTCAGGTTGGTTTGTCATTATAGTTTCAAAATTGTGTTTAGTTATGTGGTCTTGGGATTGTTTTAACTACCTGTGCTTTTCTTTCACTGTTGATGAATCGTAACAGTTGTACAATACTCAAAAATAACATTTTCTGGCATAACCACCTCTTTATTAGTTCAAAAGTGACATGGCAATGGAAATTCCAATGCGAGTTGAACTTTATGGGGGAGGGAGGGATAAATGACGTGGTGATCTTCTTTGGAGGAAATGGAGGTTGACGGATCCAGTGAAGGGTCATATTATATACGTATACCTTAGGATACTTTTTAAGTACCCCGAATAAGAGCCCACTCGGTCTCTGATCCGTTCTAGTCTGAATTGAAAACGCATCATCTGTTGGCAGTTGAAACAGGATTATCATCATCACTGAGGGTTATGAAATGTATCGCATCCACATTTCAATTTCGGATTTATTTATGTGAAATGTGTATTTGATGAAAATGACTTTTTTGATAAACAATTAAGCCAAGCAGTTTTCATTTCAACAGACACTCTACATCGATTCTGACGGTCTTCAACATGCTGCTTTAGAGCTCCTCAGTCAATTGGCAACGACACGCAACGGATGTACTTCGATCGAAACCGAAGGAGCTGTTCCTCGTCTGACGGAGCTAATCCAAAGTGAAAATCAGTCCATTGGTGAGTGATTTAAATGATCTCTTTTCACTATTTAGCAATCAAACAAATGCTCTACATCCTTGTTTGAAATAATCAACAATACATACCTTCACACAAACCATGCCCTAACTGGTGACTTAACCTTTAAACTACAGGTGGTTAAAACTGACCCTGTAAATTGATTATTTATAGTGAATCTGACCTATCCTCAGCAAAACTTATTGATATTCCTGTGTTATTACTTTATACAGCCGCTTGTTCAGCCTCAATATTGCATCGCATCGCAAAAGATAAACCTTTAGAGTACCAAAGGCGGCTGTCTGTCGAATTGCAACAATCCCTATTTGATGGCGGTGTCCTCACCGACGAAGATCGTCAAACTATGAACCAATGGCAATCAAATTCCAATGTGAACAAATCGTCCGGCTTGTTGATGATAAAATCCTCGAAGAAAGGCAATAAAATGATGCCAAAGAGCAACACGAAGGCCGTTTGATAAAATGACCTTGTTTACTGACAAGGTCATCCTAATCAACCAATCCAAATTACCCTCGATTGCCACTAGCCAATCACAGATACATTGATCAAACTGGCCAATCCAAATTGTTCCTTCATTTCTACTGTGTTGTGCATACGTCTTCCAACTCATATATATATATATATATATCCGTTTGCCACTTTTTTTTACAAAGCATAAAATAATTTTTTACACTACGATTGTGTTTATTGTAACAATCTTTATCGAAAAACACATGAACCAAAGCGGTTCCTGATTAATGTCTAAGATAGACAACATATAGGTATTTATTATCTCCATCTACAGAGGTGGGATAGGGATCAATTAGAGCTCTAGACACCTATCCAATCCCCACTTGGACAAAAGCAAAGTTACAAGCTGTTATAATCCTTGAAAAAGGTGACAACTGACCGTGCTAATTATTGAGAAATCAGTTTACTTTTCAGGAGTTCAAAAATCTGCGCAAATATAATTTTACGCAGGATTCGTGGCGACCGTGAGAGTTGTACACGAGCAAACCAATGTGGATTTCGTCCTGGAATGGGATGCAACGATCAAATCTACTCTGTTCACAGACCGTTAGAACTGCGATCGCATTTATTCATCCGCCTTTGATTCCATTGATCACAACCTGCTGTGGCATCTTCTCATTACCACAGGAATTCCTGATAAAGTAATCAACATTATTAAATCTTTATATACGTCGTCAAACGCAGTAATACGGAATGGAGATTCTCTAGCTGATGCAATCTGCGTAAACTCAAGTGCCCGCCAAGGATATGCTATAGCACTCACACTCTTCAATTTTGTAGTTGATGCCATCTTTGATGAAGTTTCCCAGTCATTTGAGGGCGGCTGTATAACACATGATGGTCACAAAATAGCGGATCTTCAATATACAAACAAAGCGGTTCTCGTGGCAGATTCCAAGGATCTGCAAGATGCGATTCGGTTTACTCAAAAACCCCTGAGAAATACGGCTTACACCATAATATTAAGAACAGTGGTTTTCTCAAATGTCTGCTTTAGAAATCCAATCACTGTTAATGGTAATCCACTCCCAGTGGTTGATGAATCTACGTATCTAGACCCGGATCCAGCTCTTCAGAGGTTCAGCGTCGTATTCGCCTCTCTGCTACAGCTTTTTGGCGGTTTAGTAAACTTTTATGTAACAAAAATAAGATTTCAATGTGGTTTCTCTCGCTATTTTCTATTGAACTCACTCGTTTTTATAACTAGTAAAATATTTCGACCATTTCCAGATATTTGTACAACACTAAACATTTGTTGGTCATGTATCTATCAACAAGACGAAGACAATTAAAATGGATTGGCCATGTTTTGCGTGGATCGCACATACATCGAGACATCCATTGCCCGAATGGAAAAGAAAACCGAGTAATGAACGATTAATTTGGACGGAAATGGTAGCATGCTAACACAATAGCCCTTTTATTGATGATAAGCCCCCTCGTCCGAATGAATTATTTAATTGGGCATCCGTTTGCTTACCGCAGGCGAGATGTTTATCCCGATGATGAATACAACCGTCAGCGATATACGGATACCCACTTCCTGTCCAAAGTAAAATACTACGAAATGACACAAGTTGACGTGATGCCTACTGGAGGTTTATTAACATCAAGTTGAAAGGCTTATCTAAAATGTATTTATCAAATTCTCAATTGTTTATAGAAATTCCCCCCTTGGAACGTGTTGTACTCCCAGTCCATTTCAAGAGGCTGACATACAAGACAAATGATTTTACTAAACGCTGAATTCAAATCCAAATAGACCCAAAACACCGAATAATGTTTGTCATGCATTCAACCAATCAAGTTGCTTCCCAGATACATAAACTGGCACACCCCGGACTAAGTTTAAGCTTTACATGAAATGTTTCCTGTAAGACATTCAAAATAAGGAAAAAATCATTTAAGATAGATTGTCGGTTTTGCAAGTGTGCCAAGGCGTAAATCCAGTTTCACCATTATCCCTAGTCTACGTCCAGGATTTGACATATCGAAGTAACCAGAATCAATGATTGGAGCTTGATGCGATAAACTAAACAAATACAATTGAATCTTTTTATATTTACAAAAATCATAATCATTATTGCCGCCTGCTTTGGGGTTTGTGCATCAACTGAGCAAATAGTTGATCTGGCGGTGGGGCTGAGTGTATCGGATAGTGGGTGATTTGGCGCAACGTTTCTTTCAATTCGTCGTCAACCGCCAAGTGCCGTTTGCGGTTCAATTTGGAGCTGGAAAAGGAAGCCGATTGGACAGATGCCATTTCGGCCAATTGCAATATACTGCGCGGCTGTAATGAAAAATGAATCGACCAATCAACGACAGATAAATAAATGCTTGTTATTGGTCAATTGTAGAAAATTAAATACATGCATCTATTGACAATAAACCAAACAATAGAGAGAGCTTATACATGAGTTTCATTGATTAAAATCATAAGAAATAAAACAGCCTAGCCAGAAACAAGCCTGAATAAAAGTGGAGGCTAGTAACCTCGACGCCATTTCAATTAACAACGGCACAAAAGTGATAGCATGAGTTGAAAGACAAGATTGAGTGAAAGCCGAAAGGAAGCTCAATTTCTGATTGGTCAAATTCTACGTTTACCGCTCTAAAAAACCATCGAGAACGGTTTTTGAAAGGCTGGAGTAGAACACAGAAAAGTTGACCATTTGGGAAGATCTAATAGAAATGGATGTCTCACCAAGGCTGGAGTAGAACACAGAAAAGTTGACCATTTGGGAAGATCTAATAGAAATGGATGTCTCACCAAGGATTAAACAGAAATGTGGACCCATGGAATCATTTTTTGAAATTATGGGACTTTGTTGTTGTCTTTGCTGTTACTGTTATCTTCTTTCTCCATGCTTACTTCTGTAATATAATAATAACAGTAATATTTCTACTACTACTACTAATGATAATAATAATAATAATAATATAAATAATAACAATGATAACAGTAATAATAATAAGTAATAATAATAAGAATAATAGTAATAATAATAACAATAATAACAAATAATAATAGTAATGATAACAGTAATAATAATAATAATAATAGTAATAATAATAATAATATAAATGATAATAATAATAATAATATAAATAATGATAATAATAATAATAATGACAATAACAGTAATAATAATAATAATATAATAATAATAATAATAACAGTAATAATAATAACTATAATTGTACAGAAGAATAATGACTTTTATTCGCAGATAAATGGCATCACATGTTTGGTGCACTATCGGACTTTGTCAAAAGTGTCTCTCTTGAACAAATGATTACGTTTTGTATGCGCATATTTAAAAATACTTTTTAAGTATCATGGGTGCATGCTAGCGCTTACATTGAGTACCAATTCTTCAATTAAAGTATTCAGGCCAATAATAATAACTATGTCTCCACCTGTAAATTTATTATTCATAGATAATGTAATATATGCTAATTGGTCATTAGTTGAACATTACATATGCTACTACCCTTCCGTAGCTGGTTCCACATCCGGTTGAAAGAGGACAACGTTCTGAGTGCAAGATTGGTAAGATGACTCCGATCACTGAGTTTGGCGAAATCCGAATAGAATTTCGATCTTCAAAGTCAACAATTTTTATGTTCAACCACATGAAACAATTTTGTTTCCCTAACCCTAAAGGGCTTGGAAATGAATAACAATGAACCTGTACCAATTGGCTGATTCAATCCCCAATACGAAAACGAACAATATCACCGATTCATGTTGACGGATACAGTCATCACAACATCATCATTATCATCGGGCATAAACACCTCTCACCAGTTATTATCACCTAGAGTAGTCCAAAAAATCAAAACGTCTGCAAAAACGTCAACTTTTGTAATGTGTACTCAAAGAACGACACTTGAGGTGTGCTGACATTAAATGTTAATTACATCCCGAGTTAAACCCCTCCAATGATCTCTGTTGGCTGCATAGGGTAAACAAACGGACGCCCATTTAAACAATTCATTTGGACGAGGGGGCATAGCATAAATAAAAAGACTGTGTTCGCATGCTACAATGTCCATCCAAATTTTCCGTTGGCTGCCTGGCCTTATTTTCCATCCAGGTAATGGATGGGCTTCCATAACATGGCCAATAAATGTTAACTGACTCACAAATATCTTGGAATAGTCGAAATATTTTAGTATCTATTAAACGAGTGCGTTCAAGAGGACAACGAGCGAAACCATATAAATCATAAACAGCTTTGCTCAAAATGAATAAGCTTTTGTATATCCACTTGGATGAGAGTCCAAGTTTCGCATGCAAAGTAGAATGGAACGCACTAAACTCTTATATATTCCAATCATGGTTTTAATAGAAACATTGCTTTTGTTCCATAAGGGTTTACTTAAACGTCCAAAGGCTGCAGCAATCATCACATAAGTCACCGTACCTTGTCATCCAACTGCACCCCTTTTAGATGATCAGTAACGACACCAACAGCACTACCCGAAGGTCCAACGTGAATGAAATCACGTCGTCCGCATTCACGTCCAAACAGCGTCTCCATCAATCCCACAAGTTGCGGATAATCTTGGTCGGTTGCAACGAATTCCAGATCAACTATTCGGGTGGTGTTGGGTTTCTGGTTCGATCGCTTCATTTTGGTTTGACGCCCAGCTCGGTGTTTGCCATGACGGTCGCATAGCGGAAGCGAAGGTGGATTGACAAAAGTAAATAGACAGTTCAACTGGACGGGAGATAATGAAGACTTGTGTTTTGATGTGGCTATTAACTCGTAGATGCAAACTGGTTGGTGCAAGTAAATTGTATTTAGTACATTTAATGCAAGAAATAACTAGAAAAGTTTGGATGATTATGATTGGTTGTAAATTATTAAGCCGAACGCCTATTTAACCAACCAATCAACAACATTCTAGATTATTATTGGTTGGATTATTGATATATAAAAATGCTCATTGGTTGATGGAATTGTATTATTATTTCTATTACATTAAGCCTTAATACATTTAAGTACATTTAACAACAGCGAATGGTGGCGGTTAAATATGGCTAGTGGTTATTTTTCCAGTTGAACAAAAATTACTCAAAATAAACAAAATAACATTTTTAAAAATGACTTAAAGGCTTTATATATTTCTTTTTAACCCCTCAAATTTACAAATATAGCAAAAATATATACCAAAATGTTTTAAATATCGAAAGCTTGTTGATCCACTATGAAGACGGAAAAACATCAATCCGAAGACAAAGGTGAACATTTTCTCTTCATTAATTCGCACAGTGCTTCTGTACGCAGCTGAAAAGATGGTCAGAAACGTAGTTGGATGGATGCTGTTCGGAACGATCTTCACACAATCAGGCGGCCTCGTTAATCTTTGCGAACAGTGGCGACGTCACACGGATGCCGTCTACCAGCCAAGAAACTTCGATATTCGTTTACGTTTGTTACACTTATCAAGCCATCAAAGTCGATCGTTTTATATGCCATATAAATATGGGAAATGATGAAGTGATCACGTTACCAACCAAAATGTATAAATAACAATGTTATATGTTAAAGGTTTAATTCAACCCATTGGACTATCACCAACCCCCATCTTACCACACTCAGCGTTCTCCAAACCGACAGCAATCCACGGCTTTTGTTCGTGTCTTGTTAAACACGACGGCAAGCAATCCGACTTGACCAGCTGCATCTTCCACGTCAGACACCGCTCGATCTCGGCGACCTCAATTACAGCCAACAGTCCGATGATGTGCGACTGATGATTGCTGGCGGATTTCGGGCTGTCGGCTGTGTAACCGCGGATGTGCTGGACGAGAAAATAAGACGACGCGGTGGCAACATGAACAGGCGACACGTCGTGGCAACAGATGCGATCTAGATGAAGCGATTTGTCTTTCAGCAGGGACAATTCTTTGACCAAATCCATGGCTAATAGTGGATTACACAGATCTGAATATGTACAATAGACACGTTATTATTATTTGTGTTTACACCATGTGTGCAGGTCTGAAAATGATCGTCATCAACAATAAACATCCCGCACCGGTTATTATCACCCAAGGTAGTGCAAGTTAAAAAGATCCCTTGAAATAGCAATTTCAAAACCGTCCACTCAATAAACAGCCCTTGAAGTATGCTCCACGTGGTGCATCCTGAACTAGAACATCATGGACAATAAACAGCCTCCATTGAGAAACAGGCTTTATGAATATAAAAAACATTAACATTATAACGGTTAGATTCAGTAACAACACAATTTTGTGCAGTAAGTATAGATAGTGAGCACACGTTCCAAGAGCCAACAATAAGCGGACATTTAAAGGGGAAATCCTAGACTTGACAACCGCTGCATTATCGCGAGTAATGTTCACAAAACAGGCAGTAGCGTGGCGAGTCACATTCCGCCTTGTTTGAGCACTGAGAATGGTGTTTCTATGTATTTGACCTGGGTGTATGTTTGCAACCACCCGCCGTAGCGGAAGCTGTGCACTCGGACTTTGCTGTTATTAGTCTAGATGCCTAGGGGCACCTAGTCCAGGATGCACCACGTGGAGGACTAACAGTCAGGAATATCACCATCATTGGAAATTGAGACTTTATAGCATTACTCAAATCCTCAGAATCATTAGCATCCCAAAGGCTACATATGGTATAAATATACCTTAAGATACCTTTTAAGTATCCTGGGTGTATGTTCGCACCCACCCGCTGTAGCGGAAGTCCAACTGTATCTGTTGTTATTATTCTAGGCGTTTGAGTGCACCTACATACGTCAACAAATGGAATTAGGGAGAAAAGTATAATTTTTTGACTTACCCAAATCTGCAATTCGACACCAATCAAATAGGGTCAAATGCTGGACAGAATTGAGTGCAAAATAGTGCTTCAAGTGCCCTTCAAAATGCAATGGAAAGGTGCAACAATGAGGAGTCAAATTCAAATTCCATACCGAACGCATTTCTACAAAGTAGTTCAGTTGATGGCACGAAATCAAAATCCACGGCGAATAGTCACACGAATCCTCTGCAGAATACAAAATCAAATTTGAATAAAATATGCTACTTAGGAAAGCTATATAGATACACACACACACTATTACTTGTATTCCATCGATGAATAATCATATCTTTGTTCTTACTATATTTGACAAGAGGGAAGCAAACACCGTATGGGCTTTTTCTATAAGACTGTCATACAATGGGGAACGAACCATTTACGTATTCATATAAAAATTTTATTTTTATCTTTAGAACACACTATACAGTTTGTAACTTTTTCTTTACATATTCATGTATTTTAATAAATACAATTATTTTTTTAACGGGTTATGTGTTTTTGATTTAAAGTTTAGTAGTGCCGGGTTGGTCTAGCGATACAGCGCTCGAATTCGGACCTTGGTTCGAATCCCATCGCCAGCACTAAAATGCGGGCCCACATTTGGCTTCGCTCAAACCCTCCTCCATTATCCAGGCTTAGAACTGACTAGATTGGTTTATCTCTGATTTTCTCTGAGCAGAATTATCAACTTGAATTGTAATCCTACTATTAATAGCGATGTCCTGTTGTCGGAACCGTTTACAGATTCGGAGGCGTGTAGAGACTGTTCAGTCTACGATAATGTTCCGACTACAAATAACATAAACGTCGTTCCCAAGAACATGCATTCAAGTTGGTTTGTGATCACTTTTCCTTATTTTCCAATCGCCACTTGGGCGAGTCAACGTTGCAATACGCAAGATTGGAATTGGAACGTGTCCAACCAGTTCCAATGTTCGTTGTTGCTACACCGATGATGATGATGATGTCAAAAAGGAAGTCGCTGATCCGCTTTGTCAATATACTTTACAATACTGTCTACTGCGGAAAATTGATGCGTTGATATTATTCATATTAAGCCGAATTAGTAAATACATATTCAATGCATCTATATCCATCATTTCCTCATTCCATTCGTAGTGAAATAATCAATCAATAAATCACGTGATCATTTATAACGATTTCAATTCAATTAATTCTTTTCTAGATACGAATCAATGACTGTCCACATACATTCCAACAACCAATCTAAATAAACGTACCAAAATTGGGATTTCGTGACCAAACAACTAATCGATAATCTTTCAAAAGTACAAACAAATGATCACGCTCTGTTGGAACGACAAACTGCATGTGTATGGCGGAACAGTTGAAATGAGCCATGGAATACGTATCGATAGGGACAAATCTGAAAATACCAAAATTGAAATTATGGCAGTTGTTATTTTTTTATAGTGAGTGAAAAAAGCCATACGGAGACGAACAGAAACCTACTTACCCTTGGGATACTAATGATCCTGAATGTACAAGTAATGCTTATAAAGTCTCAAATTCAAATAATGGTGATATTCCTGACTGTTCGTCCTCCACGTAATGCATCCTGGACATCATCATCATCGGGGATGAACATTTAATCTACTTTCTGTTTATAAGTAGTATATATTATTAAATTAATTTATACGGGTTTGTCGTTCAAGGAAAAACGGTCATTTTCTCAAAAGTCCCATATTTAATAGCACGAAATTGTTTTACATTAAAGTTTTAATTTTAAAAGATAATAAAATAAGTATAAATAAAAAGTTACACGTTAATCTAGGTGCTAATTTTTCTATAACTTGTTATTGTAAAAATGAAATAATATATCATAATTCATTTTAGTAAACTAATCACCCACACTGCGCACTCATTATCATCATCATCATCGGGGATAAACATCCCCCACCGGTTATTATCACTCAGGGTAGTCCAACAAAAACCAAAGCGTCTGCAAAAACGTCAACTTTTGTAGTGTGTACTCAAAGAACGACACTTGAGGTGTGCTGACATTAAATGTTAATTACATCCCGAGTTAAACCTCCAATGATCTCTGTTGGCTGCATAGGGTAAACAAACGAACGCCCATTTAAATAATTCATTTGGACGAGGAGGCTTAGCATAAATAAAAGGACTGAGTTCGCATGCTACAATTTCTGTCCAAATTATCCGTTGGCCGCCTGGCCTTCTTTTCCATCCAGGTAATGGGTGGGCTTCCATAGCTATTCTGGCTGGATGAGTGGGAGATCTATGTAAAACATGGCCAATCCATTTTAATAGTCTTTCTTTAACTGTGCTAGAGATACATGGCCAATAAATGTTAAGAGACTGACAAATATCTGGGAATGGTCGAAATATTTTACTAGTTATTAAGTGAGTGCGTTCAATGGAGGGCAACGAGCGAAACCATATAGATCTTAAACAGCTTTGCTCAAAATGAGCAAGCTTTTGCGTATCCGCTTGGGTGAGAGTCCAAGTTTCGCATGCGTAAACAAGAATGGAACGCACTAAACTCTTATATATTCTAATCTTGGTTTTAATAGAAATATTACTTTTGTTCCATAAAGGTTTACTTAAACGCCCAAAGGCTGTAGCAGAGAGGTGAATATGACGCCGAATCTCTGAAGAGCTGGATCCTTTATTATCTATGACCGAGCATAGGTACGTAAATTCATCAACCACAGGGAGTGGGCTACCATTAACAGTGATTGGATTTCTAAAGGGGACGTTTGCTAAAACCACTGTTTTTTAGTATTAAGATATAAACCGTATTTCTCTGAGGCTTTTTGAGTAAGTTCAACCGCATTTTGCAAATCTTCTTCGGTTTCTGCTATAAGAACCGCATCGTCTGCATATTGAAGATCCGCTATCTTGCGACCATCATGAGTTATACAGCCCTCAAATGATCGAGACACTTCATCAAAGATGTCATCAACTACTAGTCTACATACTCGCGGTCGAAACTTTCACAAAAATCATCCTGGACAAAGTACCCAAAGGTATCTAGACTAATAACAGCAGTGTCCGAGTGCACAGCGGTATAACTGGGCTCCCGTTGCGGCAGGTGGGTGCAAGTATACACCCAGGATACTTAAAAGGTATCTTAGGGTATACGTATACCATATGTAGCCGTTGGGCTAAGGAAAATAACCCTGACAAAAAATCAAGCATCCTCGTCAATCTTTGCGAACAGTGGCGACGTCACAAGGATGCCGTCTACCAGCCAAAGAAGGAAGTTCATGGAATTGGAGGTCATGTCGAATTTGGTGGTTATTGATCTTTTTCATCCAATCCCTTGATACAGAGGATTCAAAATGGGTGTGTTGCCAAATGTATCTGAGACATCTTGCTTCAAATTTGTCACATTTCTTAATCTTTAACCCTGTAAGGGTCCAGGTTTCAGCTGCGTACAGAAGCACTGTGCGAATTAATGAAGAGAAAATGTTCACCATTGTCTTCGGATTGATGTTTTTCCGTCTCCACTGTGGATTAGCAAGTTTTCCAGATGCAGCAGCAGCTAAACAAATTGGACGATTTACTTCGTTAGATAAACCTCCGTCAAAAATAATCAAAAAGCCCAGATACGTAAATGACTTTACATTGGGAAGCACATTATGATTTAATATAACCCTCGCATCAGGAGCCTATGACGTCGTGATGACTGATTTTTTTGGGATTGATTTTCAGGCCATATTCACCGGAAACGAATTATCAAGTATGAAATGACAACCTTTCTTGTTTGATAAATGTTCATTTTAATCGGTTACATACCTTAGGACATCCTTTGAGCATCCTAACTACATGCCATATACTAAAGCAAAATCCAGATATATGATCGTGCACTCAATTCAGATCAGTGCGAATCCACATAAAAACAAAGGCTACTCAAATCATCACAAACGTAAGTAACCGACTTACTTGACCAATTTATTCATTGTAAATAATAAACTGCGCTTTTCGGCAGCTTTCCCACACTCATAATCGCTACCATCCGTTGAACAGCACTGCCACCATGTTATGCGAGATTGATCATCCATCAACCAAGTGGACTTATTGATCTGCAAGGGCTGAACACGTTCGTAAGTAACTATCCACACGTAGGCATTCGTCTTCAAATAAGCGGTCAAAAATATTTCCGTGTATACAATCGGTTGAGTGCACGTATAATCGCGAGCAATGCATGATTGTCGAGAAATTTCCAACTAAATAACAAATGGTACATGTAGTTATTTGAACAGAATTCAACAAAAACAAAACCTCCTCCTCCTCATTAGTTCCGCGTTCGACTCCCGAATTCCTAAACAAAAAGGTTATTGAAGTGAGACCGACCTCATTTACCGCGTCCACAGGTGGCGGTTAGTGGAACGGCTTTTAGCAGTAAAGGCTGTGCCAAATAAGTAGTCGCGAATCAAACGGACAATCAGACGTTAAGGTCGTTAATGCATTGGCAAAAAGGCGACAATGGTTATCGGTGTCACCAAGCAGCCCTATTTAGAGACAGCACTGGTTGGTCCATCCGGAGAGAGGCCTAGAAAGGGTGGTTTAAAAATTGCCCGTTTTCTTACCAAAATGACTGGCCGCGACTAACTGGTGTATATATTCGCGGTCGAAATTAATTAATTAATTAATTACCGTAGTCAACAGAGAGGATACTAATGGCCAAATTAAAAAACACCATCCTTAAACAAGGCGGAATGTGACTCGCGACGCTACTGCTTGCTCTGTGAATATTACTCGCGATAATGCACCGGTTAATAAATGTAGGTTTTACTCATCAAAACTAAAATATCCGCTTAATGTTGGCTCATGGAACGTGCACTCACAGTCTAAACTGGCTGCACAAGATTGTGTTGCTGCTGAATCTAACCGTCATAATGTTAATATTTCATGTGTTCAAGAAACCTGTCATCCAGGAGTTTGTGCTATAAAATTACCCTCAGGATCATCGTTCTGGTCTCCTGCACACCTCCATAAAAGTTTTACGAAATGAATTTTGAACAAAAATCAGCACAGAAAATTAAATGAAAACAAGAAAATACAGGAATGCACAACGAAGTTCAATAATGATCGCATGTAGCTGAGGAATTAGAAGATGATGCATTGTGGAACAATACTCAAACCTTATTCAAGATTAATCAACTTTGCAAAAAACATTTTCTCCCACAATCAACGCTCATCGGCAATTTCTGCCAATCAAACACAAAACGACAGAGGCTTCTGATCAACTTCATACACAATCCCCGATCCCCCGTTTCGACAGAGGCTCCCTCGCATGAAGAAATTATTTAGCTTACGTTTAAGTAAACCTTTATGCCGCCAACATTTGTTGTTGTTTTATATACCTTTGCGCATGCCTGCATTGCATGAAACATAGAATCGCATTTCTATCGAGCACAAATTAATCTGTTCGTTTTATTTTGCGGTGTATATGAGATTAACGTGCCTTGTTTTTGGTTATTTGTTCATTATTTAATTAAATATGCAAGAGATTAGTTATTTTACATAAGTGATTTATTATAATTTCATTGGTTAGTAATCTAGAACTTTGATTGGTTATTCTGCAAATTACTATTGCCCTTTAGGAACGTTAGAGTTTTATCCAATAGGATTCTGGTATAGAGAACAGTCGTTTCTATTATTAATTATAATTAATGAAGTAGATATGTCACTACAATTTCTGTATTCGTACAGTTTATAAAAACATTGCTTTCATAAGCATAACAAACGTAAAAGAATAATCAGATTCTTTCGCTGATAAACGGCACTCTTGTGACGCCGCAACGTTTGATAAAAATTGACAAAGCCGCCTGATTTTTTGTCAGGGTTATCTCTCTTAGTTTAACGACTACACATCGTTTACATATGCCTTGAGATACTTTTTAATTACCCTGCATGTTTGATTGCACCCATTCGCCAAACCAGAGGCCTATCTATACACCTTTGTTAGTCCAAATTCTCGATTCACCCGATCCAGAATGCACTACGTGGAGGTGACAATCAAGAATATCATTGAAAAATGAGAATTCGTAAAGATATAAAAAAGTAAAAAATCCTAGTCATGCCAACCACATCACAAATTATAAACGAACCCGCTGTACATTAGATTGATTACCATCCAATCGGATCATTTGCAAATTGCCCATTCCTGCGCTAACCAATGTATGCATGTGTCCTTGAGTATTCATGTCAATGACCTTCAGAATGGTAGGGCTTATTATGCTCGAATTAGTAAGCCATCGAGGAGGAATTTGGAGAAATCCTTGCTGTGAATACAGTTGTTCGAAAGCGCCGGATACAATATGAAAAGCTAAATTTAAAATTAAAATTGGGAAAATGTATCTTTCATCATCATCACATCATCGGGGATAAACATCCCCCACCGGTTATTATCACTCAGGGTAGTCCAAAAAAAAAAAAAAAAAAACCAAAACGTCTGCAAAAACGTCAACTTTTGTAGTGTGTACTCAAAGAACGACACTTGAGGTGTGCTGACATTAAATGTTAATTACATCCCGAGTTAAACCCCTCCAATGATCCCTGTTGGCTGCATAGGATGAACAAACGGACGCCCATTTAAATAATTCATTTGGACGAGGGGGCTTAGTATAAATAAAAGGACTGAGTTCGCATGCTACAATGTCTGTCCAAATTTTCCGTTGGCCGCCTGGCCTTCTTTTCCATCCGGGTAATGGTTGGGCTTCCATAGCTATTCTGGCTGGATGAGAGGGCGATCTACGTAAAACATGGCCAATCCATTTTAATCGTCTTTCTTTTACTGTGCTAGAGATACATGGCCAATAAATTTAAAATTAAAATTGGGAAAATGTATCTTTGGGGTTTTCGTGTTCATCAAAAGATCAACGTTTTACTATTTCCAAATAAAATTTTAGTCCAAAATTTCCCAAATTTCCCAAATCAAAGTTTCGTCAATAAGCAGGAAGTCGTAATTGGATATTTTAGCAAGTTCATACATTTTCATTTTGGTGGCCATATTTTCATTATTTCCCATATTTATAACAAACAAACGACTTCGCTGGCTTGATAAGCGTAACAAACGTAAAAGAATAACGAAATTTCTTGGCTGGAAGACGGCATCCTTGTGACGCCGCCACAGTTAGCAATGATAAACGAATCCGCCTGTGATATACGTATACCTCAAGGTGCCTTTTAAGTATCCTGGGTGTAAGCTTGCACCCACTCGCTGCAACAGAAACCCAGTTATATCCTGCTGTTATTAATCTAAATGTCTATGAGCACACCTAGTCCACGATAGACCACATGGAAGACGAATAGTCAGGAATATCACCATCATTGGAACTTTATAAGAATTGCTCAGAATCCTCTGAACCACCATATTGTGATCTTTACAACTTAGGATAAAAGCTATTGTATTGTAATAATGCTAAATTTTTCAAGTCCATACAAGAAACCAAATTTGTGGAATATAGTGTCCACTTTCATAGTAATAAGCCTGAGAAAATGAGTAATACTTATAAAGTCTCAATTTCCAGTAATCGTGATGCCCACAGACATCTGGACTGATAACGGCAGGAACCGACTTCACAACGCGGCATAACTAACTTGCACTGAACTCCCGCTCAATGAATGGGTGACAGCATACAGCCAAGATGGTTATAAGGTATCTCAAGATATGAATTCCTCATATGTAGACAGTTTACCCTGACAGAAAATCAGGTCTCAGGTCCCTATCCTGTGAAAACAAATATGAAACTTCAATTCAATAGAAAATATGTGATGGAATCAGCAGTCGAGACCCCCAGAGCATTTGATCTCCTGTACATATCTGGAAAAAGACCAAAGTTGACAGGGTTAACAAAATTTCACCCTTGTCACCACGGTGTGAACGGTCTTTTGCTTCAATTAGCATCTGAAACCTCTTCGCATAGACAAACAGTGGAAGGATATTATAAGGGATACTATAAAAACTTGGAATTAATAACAAGGTGTCTTTGCCACCAACATTTAACATAACATGTACCCCATGTAACCTGACGAAAATTCAGGCGGCTTTGTCAATCTTTACGTCCATCGAAATCGATTGGTTACATGTAATATGCTGTACAAATATAGTCACCAACCACATAGTTACAACGAATTCTATTCCAAATGATCTAGCGATACAGAGCTCGACTAGAACCTGAGTGAGTATGGGTTCTGTCATCAACACCGTCAGCACTAAAAGTGGGCCCACGTTCGGCTTCACTCAAGTGTCCACTACTGAAGTATGCGTTTCCCGTCAAAACATTTTAAGTACTAAAAACGAATAAAATGTAGAAATTATCGACGTACTATTATTTTCTAAACAAATGCTAATCGCATCTTCGCTCAAACCTCCCGGACTGGAAATAGCTCGAATTGGAGCCCCCAACCGCGGCAAAAATCGGCGTTCATAAGGGCCACCAAAACACTCAGTCAAATCCCACTTGACTAACACGCCTTCCAAACCACCAGACAACAAATGTTTGCCTATTGAAAAGTACAAAGTATATAAATTAAAAACAATTCAATGTATGAATAGATTGATGACATAGTTGCCTCTTCCTTATTTACATATTAACAGAGCACATCAAACAATTGCCTTCTATAATTTTATATGCAAGGAAGCTTTGGATATATGCAACAAATGTATAAGTTCTTTGAGTAATAAATGGTAATTACACGCGACTAAATAAACAAGGAATTAAGAATATCACCACTACTGATTAACTGTTTTCATATAAATGTGATATAAAGATTGCATGTCATATGTAGCCATTTGACCAAGAAAGACTTCCAATAAAAAATCGTATATCCTCATTAATTCTCGTGAGCATCGGTGCAGTCATAAGGATGCCGTCTATCAACCAAGAAACTTCGTCACTTTCTTGTATACATACATAACAATGGGATGTTAATGATCCTGAGGATTTGATTAGTGATTACAAAATCTCAATTTTCAATAATGGTGATATTCCACAGTGTTCATTTTAGACTAGGTGGCCACAAGCATCTACAGTAGAGACCTAGTGTACAACGGCAAAACTTTGCTTTCATAGAATTCCCGCTCAGAGAATGGGTGCTGATTAGATAAAAAAATATCTCTACTATCTGTTTACCATATGCAGCCGGTTAGGCTTATGGATCTGTCAATTGGTGTCAACCCCAAAGATGGTCGCCTCGTCAATTCCTGTTAACACTGGCATCCGACAACCTCTTCGTATAGAAATTGGTAATGCTATGCAAACTTAGAACTAATAAAGAGGTAGCTCCGTCACTAACGTTTGTTGTTGTTGTATAAATAACAATTAATGGAATATGACTGCATCACCAATCAACCTTATTAATAATTATCCAAACTTGCCACACGATGTAAAACATAGGCTCGTAACCTCCAAACTGTGCCAATGAATAAGCGATCTTTTGACTCGTGACGGGTGGACGGGATAGTATGTCATCAGGCGGCCGCTTCGTTGGGCATCACAAACTACATTTTGCACTTGGCAAAATTGGTCTTCAACTGACTTTTCCGCATCACTTTCGATAGGCGATGAATACTTATCGCCCAAATCATACAGCATGCCCAAATTTTCATCAATTTGAGTACACAAATTCCACCAAACAAATATTTCACCAATGGCATTGCCAGTAGCAATAATAGAATCTGTAGGATGAACGGCGATTGACGTAAAATGTTTGCGGTCCGAATGTAAGGTACCTTTGGGAATGTGATATCTAAAAGTTTTATTAGTAAAATTTAAAATTCACATATAAGCAATCCATTATGATAATAAGATATTGATATGTTTTATCGGTTATTTCGGCTTAGTTTAGACCAGTTACCAAAAACCACCAACTTATGCCAAACTGGAGCTCTCAGACAAGCATTCTGACGACTCAGTGTTAATCACTTGACCTCTTCTACTTGTTAAGTGGTTAGGCATCCAACACTTTTCTAGATAAACTACCAAGTACATGGTCAATCAACTAGGATGGTCTAAAGTTACCGAAAGCCCCAGAACCATCAACATTATCAACAATGTTCATGTAATATCTTGGATCACATGTGGGTAAATCTTGTAATAACAATCATTGAACAATTCCATAACATTGGTTAAAAATTTACAATATTTAAAAATAATCAAAATATATTAACTACAAAAATGTGGATGCTTATAATCCTGAGCATTTAAGTAATACTTGTATAGTTTTACTTTTCAATAATGATGATATTCTTAACTATTCCTCGTCCATGCGATGTACTTTGGACTAGGCGCATATACTAAAAACAATAGGGACCAAATGCACAGCGGTATAACTGGGCTTCCGCTACGCCAGTATATGCAAGCATACACCAAAGGTACTTAAAAGGTGTCTTAAAGTATAAATATACCATATGCACCTGTTAAAATAAAATAGATAACCTTGACAAAAAGCAGGCGACCCCGATAATCTTTGCAAATAATGGCACAGTTACAAAAAACTTTGTTATTATTCTAAGTTTGTTAAGTTTATCAAGTCATCGAAATTAATCGTTTAATATGACGTATAAATATGGAAACATTGAAGGATGATTGTTACCAATAACACTGAATAAATAAATCCCAAAAAATTATTCTCTTAAATATTTTTTAAAAGCCAACAATCACTATTTAGTACCAAACATGGGATTTAAACCCATGCCCACCCGAAAATAAATGGAGCACCCTATCCATCTATAGGACTGCAGCACAAATTACAATTGCTTACCTAATTGATGAATCTAGAGACATAATGATTCAAATAATACTGAATTATATATATATATATATATATATATATATATATATATATATATATATATATATAATAACCCAGCAAACGTTAAAAACAAATAAACAAAACACTGCAAGTGTTTTTCAAACAAACCGTGAAGAAATATTGTACTCCAACCAATAAATTATCAAATACGAATCTGATACACAAGCTACAAATTTGTCACTCTAAAAACATAATTGAAAAAAATTACTTACGCTAACGTTCGTAGCAAAAATTGCCCCACTATCAACTTTCAAAATAGTTTCGAAAACCCTAAATGATTTATCGCATTTTTTGAAGTAATCTTAAAAAATTAGCAATAAATATTTCAGACGTACAATCGCCTTTCGATATATATCCAAAGTAAATATTATCTTCGAATAAAAAACAAAATTTTAATTCACATTTCGTATCTATAACCTTATTTTGTAAATAACTATAGTTGACTTACATTCAGTTTGTTAAAATTTTTTAAATCCCATGTGATTATTCTGCCATCTAGACCTGCTGATATTATCTAATGCGACTTATCTTTTTAAATAAACAAACCTTATTTCCATCAAAAATATCAAAGTTCAGTGCTATAACTGAATCGGTGTGACCTTTCAAATAATGCTTGATATTTTTTGACAAATACTCAACCAATATTCCCTTGTCAGCAGAATAAACAACAATACTAAATTCATTTAAAAAATATAAACAAACTTTCTATCGTTTAAAAATAATGGATTACTAGAAGTCACAATAAACGAGCGTCTGCGCAAATTTTCTCGTATAGAATCAGAATTAACCATGCTTGCATGTAGCACAGACTTTCAAATGTTGCCAAATAGAATTTTATTTTATACTTTAAAGTAGTAAGTAATATGTGCATATATACATTTATTTTTAAATTTTAATATTAGTATTAAATCTCAAAATAAATATTCTTTTTTAAATTTGTTGCAACTTATTAATTAAGCATAATTAACTAACTAAATATTAACAGTTTTTGTAGATATAGTGTTTACTACTATTAATATTTTTTAAATTAACAAGCATTATATTTTTATAATGTGAGAGTTGTATTCACTTATTCGTTTAAATACTGCAGTTTGTATAATTATATTGAATTTTTAAGGTCAAATAAATTTTGTCTCTTTTAAAATAAAATGTTTTTTAAAGTTTATCATTTAAAAACTATTTCAGTTATTTTTTAAGTAAAAAATTAATGATATTTTTATTTGGTTCTTATATAAAGTACTTCAGTATATTTTTTGTAATGTATATGTTCTTATTATGTATGTATGTATGTAAATAATGATATATTTAATTAAAAATTAATCAATTTTGTTTATTTGTGTTTTATTAATAATATAATGTATTTATATAAATTTGAAATGTATGTTTTACAAGAACTTGGGCGTGTTACAATGACTGAAATCGATAATTAGCAATGCTTTGCTTTACATTTTTTTGCTTAGATAAATAATAAAAAATAGAGTTTTTGTAATAACGTTAAACTTAATTATTTAAATTATAATATTAAAAACCAGCAAGTGAATATAACTTAGAAATGACGGAAATAGTAACGTTTTAGTAATATATTACATTTATAATTAATTGATAAACATTATATGAATTATAAAATGCTTAAAATATGCTATTTTTATATGTTTAAATAAAATTACATTTTACATTGTTAAAAAACAATTTTCTTATAAATGATTACTTTACTGTAAATTTTAATTAGTGTTCGACAAATACGCGGACATTGTATAATGATTAAGCCTAATTAGGGATATCTAATTTTTGTTGTTTGCCTAAAAATTTTATAATTACAGAAAACAAACAAAGACCAGCGTTTATTTAGTCGCGTCAAAACATTACGAATTTAATTAATTCTACAAACTGTAGCATTTAAACGAACAAGTGAATACAATTCTCAAATTACAAAATTGATTATTATAGTAATCAATTATCTTTAATTAATTGGTTTTGGTTGAGTAGACGAAAACGCTATTCAGTACTCGGTTCTTAAATTATTGGGAGGAGATGAAAAGAAGGGTGAGGTAAAGAGGGATTTGTTGCAAGATAAAATTGTTAATTAAGATAAAAAATTAAGGTACATAGTGGAAAAGTTCACAATTATGGAATGTGAGCAAAAATGATAAATATACAAAAGTAATAATATAATAAGTTTTGTATTGCAATGCAAAAACACTGTAATAAATAATTTTTTTAAAAAACAAGAAGAAAGGAAAATAAGTTAAGGCTCTACTTGATGTGCTTTGCCTTGCGATAGTTTCTAATAAATTTTAAATTGAATATGCTACAAATGCATTTTTTGTTTTATAAAATTAATAACAGGAACAGGACAGTACACGAGGTATGTAGTAAAAGAATATTTTTTTATCCTCGGTTTTTAGTATATCTGAAAGTTTAAATATATCTTTTGCAAATATAGAATATAGTAATAAAAATAAATAAATACGGATAGAAGGCCAAAAACAGATAAAGAAATCAGATTAAATTCGGAAGAATAAATTAATCATAATGAGATTTGAAAGAATCTAGGGTTGGGGCTGAAATAACCTGCTTAGGGAGCTTGTTCCAGGCAGAAACTACCCTATAGATGAAATGATGCGATCGAGTCAGATCTCTAGGCTTATTGGGTTTATGTTCATGACTCCTCAAACGACCGCTTTCTAGACGCTGTGTGTTATTCTTTAGAATAAAAGCAGTAACTTGTATGCAATATTCCAGGTGTGGTCTGATATACAACAAACGTAAACAATTATTAGGAATGGGTCCCAAATAATTTTCAAAAAATTTAGCTAGTTTAAAACCTATCTGAGCAGTATTTTTATATTGGAGGAAAAATTGAGGGAGGAAGTAAAAAAAACTCCTAAATCTTTGATCGAGTTCACTGTATTTATTAAGTGTAAACCAAATATGGAAAAGACCTTACCCGAGGTTTTTCCAAATGTGATGTGTTTACATTTAGAGAAATTTAATGGAAGCATATTACTAACTGCCCAGTCATGTATATTATTAATGTTCTGTTGCAGTAGTTTGGAATCGGATCCCCATATCTTAACATCATAAGTTTAAGTTGCAAAAATAACTTGCTACATTTTTGTTTACCAGCTTACATTTATATTTTAGGGTAGAGTATACGACAAAGTTGAAGTACAATGGTAAAAGAGAAAACGTTATGGCTTATTTTATTTGCAATTTTTTGCATTCAAATTACATCAACATATCCTGAACTGAGTTTGTACACTATTCCTATTAAAAAACACGTAAGTAGCTGTTGTTTCCATATACTAATAATATTTTTTTAATTGTAAAAATATTTGTGCCAAAAACAAAGTTTTTTATAACAATACAAGCACTTTTATTCCAATGCTATTACGATGTGCTGATTTTGGTACTAAACAATGGTTAGCGCCAGGATGCCAAGGTGGCCAGAACGATAGTTGAGTCTACTAGCTAATATGTGTGAGTGAGTGTGTAGCAAAAGTCAACTAACGAAAGAATTATTTAAGTCTTGTCAGTGATATTTTTGCTTTTCAACAATAAATAAACGATTTGTTTGTTGTATCTATTTTTAGAAGCAAATTGTTCAAGTGCAAAAAGCAATGTCAACTGGGTCGAATATTTATTTAGAAAGTGAGTTGTTTCATTTGGCTTTTTTTGTCAAGTTGAATGTGATTATTAAGTAACACTTCTGTTGGCAAGTCTTTCTTACCGATCGAATAGCCGTTATATTGCACTATTCTATTTTTAAAGCATTGGCTTTTTTTATAATTCCAAATAAAAATATGAGAAGACGTAAACTGTGAGATGAATTCATTTTGTATATTCTTGTCAGTATATATATATATATATATATATATATACTAAAATGTTATATGTTTGTGACTGACTAGAATATACGAAATGAATTCATCTCACAGTTTACGTCTTCTCATATTTTTATTTGGTATTCTATTTTTATTTATTTGTCCACATCAATTATTATACCAAAACACAAACCAACTGATACCATGGTTGTTTATGGTGTTACGTCATCAATCCAATCCCATTGTATTCGATTTCGCAAATAAATACAACTTACGCTTAGTAAAAATGCGATGTTTGACCGTTTTAAGAAAGATTGATAATTATAATTTATATAATTTATTACAATGTTTTTCGTGCAAGATATTACTGACAAGCTGATGAGATAGTTGAAAAGCATTTCGTGGTACCATATTTGACCTGTCGTTGTGTAAAAAATGGCGTTTTTACGAGGATGCCGTCTATCAATTATGAAACTTTGTTATTGTTGGAGTGTTAGGAATTAGGAAATAACAATTACCCAGTTACCGCAATACAGTTTTGCAGTAGAATTACGATGTGAAAGTTTAAGCTGGTTGAATTCTTTTAGGGGTCAATACAACGGTCCACTTGCTGAAAAATGTTATTCTCAAAGCATTCAAGCATTAATAATAATAATAATAATAATAATAATAATAATAATAATAATAATAATAATAATAATAATAATAATAATAATAATAATAATAATAATAATAATAATAATAATAATAATAATAATAATAATAATAATAATAATAATAATAATAATAATAATAATAATAATAATAATAATAATAATAATAATAATAATAATAATAATAATAATAATAAAATAATAAGGATAATAATAATAACAATAATAAGGATAATAATAATAATAATAATAATAATAGTAATAATAATAAACATAATTGTGACATTGATGATAATGATACAGAAACATTCAGCAATTGTTGCTTACACGCACACGTATCTATTTTTTATTGACATACATATTTGATAATATTTGTTACAAAATACTATTTAGATCTGTAATTTCTGTTAATTATTATTATTATTACAAAACCTTTTTGCTTTAAAATAAGCATGGGGACAACAAGATAATAGAAGCAACAAATTACCATCATTTATAATAACATGAGGCAACAAAATAATTCCACGTGTTCGAACATTTTGCCAACATTTTTGTTGGATTCCATGAGTCATTCATTTCAAATGGATTTTTGCGAATAGTTTTTGGCCGAGCTCTTTGTGATCGACGCCAATCTTTCTTTTGCCACTGTTGGTTGTTTATTCCAAAACTGTTCTTGTTGGTCTACCGGCCTTAGCGAAGATTGAGATTTCTCTCCGTTTGCACTCAATCCTGTCATTTGGATCGTGTTATTACTTATTTACCGTTGTAAGCCGGAATGGCTTCCTTTTACTGTTTCTCTGTCAATATAGGTTGCTCACTTTGCACTCAAAGCCTCCTCTTTTAGCTAGATTGATTCATTGTTTTCCCCCGCTATGCAGGGTTATAAACTCTTCTTTTAGTAATAAAGTTTAACGCCACTATTTATAAATATATGTTAAAAAATGAATTTTATTTATAAACTTTTATATATATATAATAAACGAAACATACTTTATAATTTTATTAGTTTTTGTAATATGACCCCGCATTAACTTATTCATATCATCCTGTAAAGTCCAATTGTTTTGTAATATGAATAATTTTTTCTACAAATAATACACGTTATTTCCCAAGATGAAAAAATGTATTTACCTACAAAGGTCAGGGTTTCGTCGTTTAAATAAGAACGATGTAAGGCAAATTATAAGTAGTAAATGTTCACCTAAAGACTGATATTCCGAACATTTGATTAATGCTTATAAAGTCTCGATTTCTAGTATTGGTGATATTTCTGACTGTTCGTCTTCCACGTGGTGCATCCTAGACTAGGTGCCCCTAGGCATCTAGACTAATAACAGCAGAGTCCGAGTGCACAGCGATATAACTTGGCTTTCGCCACGGTGGGTGGGTGCGAGCATATACCCAGTATACTTAAAAGGTATCTTAAGATATATGTATGCCATATGTAGCCGTTGGGTTAAGGGAGATAACTCCTGATAAAAAATCAGGTGGCCTCGTCAATCTTTGCGAACAGTGGCGACGTCACAAGGATGCCATCTATCATCCCAGAAACTTTGTTATTCTTCTACGTTTGTGTTACGCTTATCAAGCCACCGAAGTCGATCGTTTGCTATGCCGTACAAATATAGGAATAATGAAAAGGTGACTATGTCACCAACTACAAATGAAAAAAAGTTAAAAATACGGAAGTCGTCTGGCAGTACAGCGCTCGACTCTAACGCGGATGGACATGGATTCGAATCCATGCAGTCTTACGTCCAGGGCTTCGCTAAAATATTCACTGCTGAAAGGCGTACTTTCCGTAAATTATTTATAGTAGTAAATAGTTTAAACATGAGTCTACAATGAATTCGAACATTTTAGATCATTCCAATTTATATGTTACTATCAATCCATAATAACTGTTTAAACAGAACAGATGAGCAACCATTTGTGCACTCTATTTGTGATTTCTAGCAAAATCCAAATGACACATAACTATGGAGTCGAAAATTCGTAAATAACATATTTTTTATGGCTACGAGAGCGCGTTTGTCGTCGCCGATCTTCGTCTGAAAAATGTCGATGTTTGACGTGAACCAGTACATCTGGTTGGCGTTGTGCATTTGCCAGACGCGAATCAATCCGTCACAACTGCCTGCGACCGCTTAGAATCTGAAATTGGAATTGATTATTTATAGTAAATCTCATAATTACTAATAGTCCGGTGTCCCCATATGTCATGCGTTAGTACTTCTAACAAGCAAGTGAATAATGTTTTCCATTAGGGATTTTATGATAAACACAAGTCCTAGCGTGCTGTACACGTTCATTAGTCTATATGTTATGGTTCAGTTTTGTTAATTATCAGGTTTCTACAATGAAATGTTAAAATAAAGATTACACAAAACATACAAACTTCAAATATTTATAATTATTTAGATTTATTATGAATCACGTGGATAATTATCCCCATATTTTCTTTATTTGATCCTACTACCATTCATCTAGTTAAATGTGCTGTGAAAACAAACCTGTCTGTGTCACTACTATTGACCTATTCGCCCTGTATGAACGACCTGATTTATTCCAACTTTTCCGGATTAATTTTGGAAGCAAGTACAATGACAACAAAGAAAAATATTCCCTCAAAGTTAGAATATGTATATCGCTCATATAACCTAACGTGTCATACGAAATATGATAACCAAATACGGGTATGTTGTGGGTTCATCCCCCTAATCCCTTTGAACCTCTTTTTTTCAGGTGCTCCCGTCAAACGTAATTATACACTATTTTCAAAACGTAAGTGAATAAGTAACCAATTTGTGAATTTTCCAAAATATGTTTACATTGATACTAATGATGTTGAGGATTTGAGTAATATTCATAAAGTTTCATTTTCTAATTATGGTAATATTCCAGACTGTTCCTCATCCAGGTACTGTATCCTGAACTAGGTGCCAATAGATGTCTAGATTAATTACAGCAGGGACCGAATGCACAGCAGTATAACTGGGCTTCCGCTACAGCAGATGGATGAAAGCATACACTCAGGTTACTTAAAAGATATCTCAAGGTATACCATAAGTAGCCATAGGGCTAAGGGAGGTAACTTCGACAAAAAATCAGGCGGCCTCGTCAATCTTTGCGAACAGTGGCGACGTCACAAGGATACCGTCTACCAGCCAAGCAACTTCGTTATTCTTCTACGTTTGTTACACTTATCAAACCATCGATGTCAATCGTTTAATATGTCGTACAAATAATGAAGGAGTGACGTAGTTACCAACCAAATTGTGATTGGCGATAGTAACCTCCTTACTATAACAAACGCAGAAGAATAATGAAGTTTCTCGGGGTTATTTCCTTTAGCTCAACGACTACATATTGTATAAATAACTTGTAAGTATCCTGAGTATAACTTTGCACTCATCCATCATAGCGGAAGTCCATTTGTACACCTATGTTCTCTGTGCTTAAGATGTACCACATGGGAACTATAGAAACAGAAATATTATAATTATTGGAAATTTTCTACATATATTATTTCATTTCTTAGAATTATTATTTTACTTGAGAGGATTTAACCCACTCAACTTGTACCGATAAACTTACGTTTTTCAATTCTAATTAATTTTTATAAATCAAACTTGCTATAAATATTAAATTAGTGCAGTCTTAGTGTAAGATATCGAATGGCTTACACACGTGGTTTGACATTCAATTAGTTCAACTTACGCCGATATCTATCAAGTGTTGCGAAATGGGAATGGTATAACCAAATGAACACAGTGACACAATACAAGCATCAAATTTCCACATTATATACATTTTCAAGATCCTTTCGATAGAACACTTACAATCATTTAGATTGACCAATAGAAATTTTTGTTTTTCAACCAATCAGTGTTGTGAGTTTTGACCAATCAACGACCGAGTTATTAATTCAATGTTTTATTGATTTTTAATTTATTCTAGAAAATGCCCTCTACGAATGAGAAAATGGTTAAGCAATTATCGATTGATACTGATTTTACTGCGGGGGTATGTTGTTTGTCCACCTTTTATTGTAATTGTATATTGGTATGGCAGAGGACATATGGTTGAATCCCTTTATGGGCCCACTAAATGCGGTTCTTGACGCCTCGCTCAACATTGAACATGAATAATAATAAACGACAGATTAAAAACTGTGAAAACGAAACTTAACTGACCCAGAAATCTGATTGGTTAATGTAAAAATACAACCATAAGATAAGAGGAGATTAACAGTATGACATAAAAAAAAGTAACTGGTATGAGAACTCTATAAAATTGTAGTGCATTGGTTAATAGAGCAGATAGAACATGTTTCTGTATTTTTCCTGCAACCAAATAATTGATGCAATTGCTCAATATGAATATGCGTAACTTTCAACGTTTGTAGATCTAACGGTTCACTGCTGCCTGATGTTTTTTTGCAGTTTTTTATTGTTTGTGTAATTTTTCCATTTAACACTTTTCTCAAACGAAATGGTTTTTGGGTTTCTTCACGCGTTTTTAAAGAATGAGCATAGGTTAGAATATACTCTTTTCTCCACTAGCTAAGAGGAGATCAATTAGCCTGTATGCTTTGACCTTTTTAAACAACATTTTGGAACTAGAAACAAGTATATGAGGCACGAAAGTCCAACGGACAACATGTGGTATGTGAATACCTCTCACAGTACATTCAGTCTACTCCATCCATTCAGCCAGAAATCCATCTATACCAATGGGCGTTTTGTTTCTAATCACTGTTAGTTTGATGCCAACATGGAGACGTGGATTGTCTAGCGATACACCGCTCGACTCCAAATTCAATGTTTATGGGTTTGATTCCCATCACCGACAATAAACGTGAGCCCATGTTCGAGGCTTCTCAAAGATGTCCACTGCTGAAAAATGCTTACTCTACAACATTTAAACTAGTAAAAACAAAACAAACATTTGGATTATTATTATTATTACTATTATTACTATTATTATTGTTATTATTATTATCATTATTATTATTATTATCATTATTATCATTATTATTACTATTATTATCATTATTATTACTATTATTATTATTATTATTATTATTACTATTATTATCATTATTATTACTATTATTATTATTATTATTATTATTACCATTATTATTACTATTATTATTGCTATTATTATTACTATTATTATCATTATTATTATTATTATTATTATTATTATTATTATTATTATTATTATTATTATTATTACTATTATTATTACTATTATTATTACTATTATTATTATTATTATTATTATTATTATTATTATTATTATTATTATTATTATTATTATTATTATTATTATTATTATTACTATTATTATTGCTATTATTATTACTATTATTATCATTATTATTATTATTATTATTATTATTATTATTATTATTATTATTATTATTATTATTATTGCTATTATTATTACTATTATTATCATTATTATTACTATTATTATTTTTATTATTATTATTATTCCAAATTCAGACCTTATAACTCACATTTTAAAGATTATTTCAACAGCTGATGTTAAATGTACTTCTCATTCATATATATATATATATATATATATATATATATATATATATATAGCCAGCCAAGAACAATGACAGTAATAATGTTAATAGTCATTGTATTATTATTAATAATAACAATAATAGTAGTATTAATAATAATAGTGAGCATAGTAATTATAATGTTATTATTATTCATGTATATATTCCATCAACAATGACAGTAATAATGTTAATAGTCATTGTATTATTATTATTAACAATAATAGTAGTATTAATAATAATAGTGAGCATAGTAATCATAATAATAATATTATTATTCGTAGCCAATAACCGTAAAATAATAACAGTAAAATTGATAATAAATGGGAATTGTTTTTTTTAATCAATGTGCACTACATGTGATTGGTTGACCTTTGTTTGCATATAGGGCAAATTCGTTTCCCATACATGGGCCGATGGCAATTATGTATTGATTATCCACACCGAATGTTTGTCGTGCACGACGAATACTAATCGTAAGTTGATTCATTCATTGCTGGCGGGGATGCTAATAATTCCAAGACTGACTTTACGTCTGAGATAGTGTCAGTTTAAATTAGTCGATGACTGCTCTGTTTGTTTTTCCATCTGCATAATGGTTGGGCTTCTGCAGCAATTCCGGTGGTTATGGAGGATAATAACTTTCTAAATCCTTTCGCTCTGAAGAATGACAAGGCAAGATTGTTCCATATGATTGTACGTTACATTTTGGCCTTGAAAATTGTGCGTATCCTAAGATTGAAAGTTGATTCAGATTTTACCGTCATTACAATCACGCAGCTTTCACTTCTGTGTAACGAAATGGCGTCCATAATGAATTGCATGTGAATACTTCTATAGGTAGATGATAAAGCCAACTCATGGGAAAACGTTGCGAAAAAAGGAACCAATAAGAGTTAGATAACCTGTTGAGAGTATGCGATCACTCGTAAGTTGGGGACAGGAAGGTTTCTAAATGTGTGATCAAATTTGCACGATGACGCAATACAAATCATATAGTACTAGCTAAATTTTGATTTTTCCACCTTATTTATTTCAATAGGATTTAAATTTTTTTTATTTTGATTGGTTTTATCATCTACACCAACCACGAGGAAAACAATTTTTAAAAAATCCAATTGGTCAACTTTCGTGCATAAGTGTAAGTCACGTTGGTGCATTCTTCTATCAAAAGGGGATTATTTGACCTTGACAATGTATATGAGGTGGAAAAAGTAATATTAAGAACTTACAATTAAGAAATTGTGATCGCGCACTCACAAAAGGTTATGTAACTGCTGATGGTTCCTTTTTTCCTCAACTTTTGCTATGATTGATTCTATCATCTACCGTTAGGTTAACATCCATACGAGCGTACTAATAAAGTGCAATTTACATAATTTTCAAAAAATAATTACTAATTAAATATTCATTTTATTATTCAAAGTGCATTGTTGAATGGCTATATTTTACACTTATTCAACATAACAGCAACTTTATGATTAATTGCCTCATAATATTGATTAAAATCAAATTTTGAATGGGTGGCATAATAATAAATTAAATTTTTATTAGTAATTATTTTTTTTAATTATTTGTGCTAATGTAGTGTCATCCGCTGACCGGAGTTTTTGTGGAAAATTGAATATTTTCTTATAAAAAAACTGATTTTTAAAAACACATCTTTTTATTGTATGAATGCATTCCGTACAACGATCCCTCTCCTTTATCCAAGCTTGGGACTGGTTTATGTTTGATCTTGTCTAGGCTGAGTTATTAATAATAATTTACACAATGTCCAAACAAATCCTTTCACAATTGAATTACCAGAGGTTGTAACCTTCAACCAGAACGATAATGTACCACCACATTGAGGGCGTCTGCATGCCTAAGTTTCAAACCGGTAAATTGGAAGGAATGGCCTAATTCCCTGACTGCTTTGTTACCTTGACAATATTCCCCTAGGTTATGTTAAAGATATTGTTTATAAAATGAAAATACATTATATAAACAACCTGAAGTAAAAAATTACGGGTGTTACCATTGTACTGTAGCGTACGTGTTGTACGAAGTTGATTATTGTAACCAATTGTAATTAGATTATAATTGAATTTTTGAAATATAATTTACTTTTTAAAACATTGGATGGTTTTATTAAAAACAAAACTGCATTCATTTTGATTTTTAGTAACGATTAAACTTCCCAATGCCAATGGAAAATATCTGTCTATTGTGGACTATCCCTTATTGCCGGTGAGATTGTTCATTTTATCATGATTATTAATATTGGGATGTTAATGAACCTGAGCAATTGAGTAATGCTTATAAAGTTTCGATTTCCTGACTGCTGCTCCTCCACGTGCTACATTCTGGACTAGGTGCCTATAGGCATCTGTACTAATAATGGCGTGGGCCAAGTACACAGCGGCATAACTGGGCTTCTGCTACGGCGGGTGGGTGTAAGCCTACACCCATATTAATATCATCCTGTAAAGTCCAATTGTTTTGTAATATGAATAATTTTTTCTACAAATAATACACGTTATTTCCCAAGATGAAAAAATGTATTTACCTACAAAGGTCAGGGTTTCGTCGTTTAAATAAGAACGATGTAAGGCAAATTATAAGTAGTAAATGTTCACCTAAAGACTGATATTCCGAACATTTGATTAATGCTTATAAAGTCTCGATTTCTAGTATTGGTGATATTTCTGACTGTTCGTCTTCCACGTGGTGCATCCTAGACTAGGTGCCCCTAGGCATCTAGACTAATAACAGCAGAGTCCGAGTGCACAGCGATAGAACTTGGCTTTCGCCACTGTGGGTGGGTGCGAGCATACACCCAGTATACTTAAAAGGTATCTTAAGATATATGTAGGCCATATGTAGCCGTTGGGTTAAGGGAGATAACTCCTGATAAAAAATCAGGCGGCCTCGTCAATCTTTGCGAACAGTGGCGACGTCACAAGGATGCCATCTATCAGTCACGCTTATCAAACCACCGAAGTCGATCGTTTGCTATGCCGTACAAATATAGGAATAATGAAGAGGTGACTATATCACCAACCACAATGATAATAATAATAGTAATAATACATTAAGCTGAAAATAAATTCGGTACGTAAACACATATATAAAAATGTTTTCAAATTGTTATACCTTAACAATACACAATTTTTGGTTGTTTTTATCTTAAAATCAACAAAGTTTGTTGCTTTAATCCGAATTGATATTTTCTAAATTATAAAACTTAATTTGAACCATTAAGGGACGGTGTATTTTCTTGCTAGGATTCGCATCAACAGTCCATGCCTTCCAAGTCTATTATACGAATTTGGAAAGAGCGTATCGTTTTATAGTTCGAACTCAAGCTCATTGTGATTGATGGTCACATGCAGTAGTTACCTGCCTATTATTTCTAAATTTGTACGACCGATTTCGATGGCTTGATAAGCGCAAATAAAACGTAGAAGAATGACAACGTTTTTTGGCTGGTAGACAGCATCCTTGTGACGTCGCCACTGTTCGTAAAGATTGACGAGGCTGCATGGTATTTTGTCAAGGTTATCTCTATTAGGCCAAGGGCTACATATGGTATACGTATACCTTATGATACCTTTTAAGTACCCTGGATGTATGCTTGCACTTATGCGACGAAGCGGAGGCTCAGTTATACCGCTGTGCAGTCGGTCTCTACTGTGATTAATCTAAATGTTTATGGGCACGTGGAGGACGAACAGTTGGGAATATCACCATCATTGGAATTCGAAACTTTGTAAGTATTACTCAGGATCATTAACATTTGTAGTCAAGATCCTCTTTCTATTTCTCTCTTTTCATTACCATCAGTTCAATGCAATCATGTGCGCAATCTATTTTTCTGCTCTGTGCTTTTGGATTGTATTGATTTTCCGTTTTTGGTCCGAAATCCTTCGTATTCAACAATTCATCGGTCTCGTTATTTGTTTGGGATTGTGGGAACACCTTACGCTGTTTTCGGTTTATGCGACCTTGAACGAAACGGGGACCGTAGCTCCACCGGCGGTCTACTTGGCCGAATTCATCAGTTGTTTAAAACGTTCACTGACAAGACTGTTGATGCTTATCGTGTGTCGGGGGTGAGTTTTCTATCGTATTTATATCAACTGAATTTGTGTTGTAAGTAGCTGATATTCCTGACTGCCACATCGACGTGGTGCATCTTCGATTAGGTCTACCCAAGTACGTTGACTGACACAGCAGAGATCGACTGTGTAGCGATATAAATGGGCTTCCGCTTTGTTCGATAGGTGTAAGCATACAGCTAGTGTAATTAAAAGGTATCTTAAGGCATATGTACACCAGATGTAGCCGTTGGGCTAACGAAAATAACCTTTGTGAACAGTTGCACCGTCACAAACGAAGAACCTTCTTCGCTTGTTATATTTATAAAGTCATCGAAATCGTTCGTTTAATGGGCTGTAAAAATATAGAAATAGATGAAGATGTAATCACGTGACTAGCCATTGCATCATCGTTTTAATTTATTACTATTATTGTCAGTTTAAATACTTCAATACAAGTACAAATTAAATAACACTCAAGAAAACCAGAAACTAAAAGGTTACTGATGATTCTGAGGAGCTGATTCATGCTTAAAAAGTCTCAAATTCCAATAATTGTAATATTCCTGACTATTCCTTCTCCGCATGGTGCATCCTGGACTAGGTGCCTATATGCATGTAGACTAATAATAGCCGCGACCGAGTGCACAGCGGTATAACTGGGATTTCACTAGACTCCCGATTAGTAAATGAGTGCTAGCATACATCTCAAGGTATCCGTTACCATATGTAGCCGGCTAGAATTGTGAAGTTACAATATCCACAATAATTAAAAATTAACCAATCAGTCACAACCAACTTTCATATCCAATGAAATTTACCCGAGTTTCGGTCAGTTAATATATATAAATATATATATATATATATATATATATATATATATATATATATATATATATATATATATATATCACCTTCAACAATCCCTTCTATGTAAATAACAAACCCACCCTTTCAGCTACGGTATTACCAAGTCTCACTTGTCATCACTATGGTTACGCCGTTGTCTTATGTTGGGTTTTGTCTACTTCGTTTTGATTATTGTCGAAAGCATGTTACGTCTTCAAGAAACAGCGAAAAGCATCTTTATTGTCATCTTGTTCACTCTAATCGCATTCGACATAATTATTATGTGGTGGATATTCGTCTATTTGGCACGAACACTTCGCGAGACTCGAATGCGCAACAACGCTGTCAAACACAAACTTTACAGACAATTGAGCTACTTACTACAATTCTTGTTTGTCGGTATGTAGAATCACTACTATTGTTAATGTTATTATTATTATTATTATTATTATTATTATTATTATATTGGGATGCTAATGATTCTGAGGATTTGAGTAATACTTATAAAGTCTCAATTTCCAATGATTGTGATATTCCTGACTGTTAGTCCTCCACGTGGTGCATTCTGGACTAGGTGCCCCTTGGCATCTAGACTAATAACAGCAGGGTCCGAGTGCACAGCGGTATAACTGGGCTTCCGCTACGGCGGGTGGGTGCGAACATACACCCAGGATACTTAAAAGGTATCTAAAGGTATACGTATATCATATGTAGCCCTTGGGCTAAGGGAGATAACCCTGACAAAAAATCAGGCGACCTCGTCAATCTTTGCGAACAGTAGCGACGTCACAAAGATGCCGTCTACCAGCCAAGAAACTTTGTTATTCTTCTACGCTTGTCAAGCCATTGAGATCGATCGTTCTACATGTCGTATAAATATGGGAAATAATGAATGTTGTTCAAAGCCTAAAATTACAAATCCAATATTCTTTTGCTGTTTTATGTTTTATAATATAAAAATTACTCGAATTCAGTTAAATGAATAAACTGTATTAATTATTGACATTTTGATCAAAATATTGATTTTTTCCATTTTATTGATTTTAGTATTCGTTTTGTTCGCTTTATGGTGTGTTTACAAATTCAATTTCAAAGATTGTGAACAAGTAAGTTGTGAGTTATAATAATAGAAAATTAATAAATATGTCTGTGATAATTGAGCAATATTCATCGTATTATGCACCTACTCGTGGCCGGTAACGGCAATACATTTGAAGCTACTTGGTGCAACACGGATTAAGATTAAGGATTGTCGTGTTGAAAAGGAGCTCACACTTCTCAGAATGGACAGCTTGACGACGTATTCAAAACAGAAGTAGGACAACAGTCCTTCAGTCTTGCGGTTTTACAGTTAATAATAATAATAATAATAATAATAACATTACAATAACAATGACAATCATAATAATGATAATCAATAACAATAACAATAATAATAGTAATAATAAAAGTAATAATGATAATAACAATAACAGTAATAATAATAATAACAATAATATTAATATTAATTTGTTTTGGTTTATCGTTGTGTTTTGCTGTAATTGTTGTCTTATTGCCCCATGCTTATTTTTAAAGCACAAGGGTTTTGTACTATTACGGTTACTAATAATATTACATATTAATAATAGTAATAGGAACAACAATAATAGTAATATTAATGGTTTGCCAAGACCAGCGTTTCATTCATAACTGTAAAATCAATGGACTCCAACAGGCAATGGCGATTCGTGTACTGTCGAAATCGCGCACTTTCCTTTCGGATTCGGATGAATTGTTGCCGCTTTATCCACCACAACGGTGTCTAAGTAATTTGGCCAAACCAAAGGCTGTTTTTTCCTTTTGTAGAAATAACAATAACCATAATTTCGTTTCAGAGCAATTGGCACTTGGTATGGCTCAAAACGGCCTTCTGGAATGCCATCTTTGTCGTTCTGCTGCCCGTCGTTCTTTGGATAATGCGTCCTACGAAGGGCAATCGTCACTATGCCTATTCGTTGTTGGACGCCGACGTCCCTTCGGATGACGAGGATGCTGAAGACGTCGTTATGGAAATGCCAGTTTTGGAAGGCAGTGAGTTAGATACACTTATGCTAATGACCTTGAGCATACGAGTTGTACTCATAAAATGTCTATTTATGAGGGAAAAGATAATGCGATACTAACTGTCACTTTTATGTGGTACATTCTCGATTGCATTGCAACTAATACAGTAGGGGTTGAGTGCACACCGATATAACTAGGCTGATAGGTGGGAACATACGTCTAGGTTATTCAAATGTTACCTTACGTATGTAATATGTAGCCGTTGTGCACTGTTCATCAATTAAGAGACGTCGATGATTTAATGTGCTGCGCATGTATCTATGTCATAAATTACAATAAAAAGTGTCAAGCGACAAGAATAATATTGGCTTGTTCAGCATTCTGAATTCCTCTACAGCGACGTTGTCAGATGCGAATTGAAGATGGGTTAGAAAACTAGCGACGCCAGTGTTTGCTGGAATTGACGAATCTACGAGCCTCACCGGCTGTAAGTGGAAACCTCGGGATATCTTGAAAGTATATTGGGTGTATGCTAGCATCCGCTCATTGGTCACCTTTTCCAGGATGTACCACGTCAGAAAGATTGACATTGTTGGAATTTGAGACTTTATAAGCGTTATTCAGCATCATCAGGATCAACAGCATCTACATGCGGAATGATATATTAATAGAAGCCGGGTTTATACTTTCACCTGTTTGCCCAATTACACACTACTGTTCACTCATTTGATCCTCAGTCGATAATAGTGTGAGTTATGAAAATAAGATTATTACTTCATAGGTATTACTCAAATTCTAAGTATTATATGTAAGAATGTATATTGAATGAAACATCATATGGCATAGATAGAGAATACTAATCATTCATCGTTATTAATTACTCTTATTGATGTAATATCGATTTTTATCAATATCGAAACTCAGGGTTGTTTTGTTAGGTCGTAAAACGAGGATGTTTACATATTTTACGTCTTTGTGCCGCTGTTTTTATTGTGTATCTTTTTCAGACACACTCATAAAATTGCATTCAAATATTGATTCACAAAATGGCAGTGGCTCCAAGGCAACGAATAAAGTGACGAAGGTATGCACACAATCTTTTGAAATTAAATGTTGTTGTTATTGTTATCACAATGTTCATTTCGTTATTAGTACCATAGCAACAATAACATTAATAATAATTATTATTATTATGATTATGATTGTTATTGTTGCTATTATTATTATTATCATATTATTAATATTATATTTTAGTATTTTGTTTTTATATTTATATTATTATTATTAATAATAATAATAATAAATGTATTAACAGTGATCCTAAAATTTTCTCATTATTTCTGCATTTTAGAATACTTCTGAAAAACCCATTTCTGCCACAATTGTAGAACGGTTAGTGATTTGTTTAGTTTTGACATTAGTTAGATATTAAATGTTTCTTTGCTATGTTTGTTAATTGCTATATCACCGCAATGTGTAAATCTGGCGTCCGGTTTCAAAGTGATCACGGATGCCCTGACGTCGGGTGAAATCTCGTCACTTCGGATTTGCTTGGGTGCGCAGTTTTTGTTTACGGCTACAAGTCACCGTACTCCCTTGCTTGTGCTGAGGTGATGTAGCCGTACAACGCTTGATTTGTACATGGGTTCGAACCCCACCACCGGCACTAAATGGGGGCTTTACTAAAATGTCCACTGCTGAAAGATGTTGCTTATAAAATCGTAAAAAATTAATGATTGTTAAACTTATATGATTTGCACTCATCAATTACGTTTATATATGTATTGATTTTAAAGTATAAAAGTAACATTAATGGATGGTGTTCGTCATGATGGTATAATAATAGTGAACACTATTTAATTCCTTTAGATAACCAGCCTTACATATGGATGGGGCTGTAGATCGTTTTTGAATTATACTTAAAATTCAGCTTAATAGCGCTGCGGTCGTCTAACAGTACAGCGTTGGACTCGATCCTTGATGAGCATGGGGGGTTCGTTTCCCACCACTGGCCCACTAAACGCGGGCACACGTTCGGCTTCGCTAAAATGTCCACTGCTGAAGGATGCGTTGATCGTTAAAACATTGAAAGTAGCAAACATATATGTATATATATATATATATATATATATATATATATATATATATATATATATATATATATATTGTAAATAAAACATTAAATAGTCGCATTAATTTATTTCAAATGATTGCCAAATTTCTTGTCAAAACTAATGTTTGAATGAAAGATGCTTGTGAAAATCAAACGTATGTTCACTCCTTTTGCTCTAAAGATCATGGGGCAATGCGAGATTATTCCATCCAATTGAACATTAAAATTTCGGTTATCACACTTGTCCATATTGAAAGTTGAATATATATATTTTTGAATTTTGCCAAACCCCGCTATCGGAATTATGCTGCATTGTTGTTCATCCTCCATCAACCAGATTTGGGACCGCTAGAATAACTAATTTTAATTCCATTTACGGTTGCATTTTAAAAGTTACAGAAAAAAAACAAATTAACCGGCAAATAAAAAATCGATAAATGTCAAATGCAAAACTTTGAAATGATAAAGCAAAGCGGAAAACCTATCTACCCCAGGGATACTAACGATTCTGGATATGTTCTAATAATTGTAATATTCCTAACTGTTCCTTCTCCACGTGGTACATCCTGGACTAGGTGTCAACAGCAGTCGTATAAGTGGGCTTTTACTAGACTCCCGCTCAGTGAATGGGTGCTAACATGCACCAAAGATGCTTAAGAGGTATCTTATAGTATACATTTAGCCGGTTAGGCTTATGGATCCGTCAACTGGCGTCAACTCCCAATTCCCCTCTCGTTAATTCCTGTGAACACATCTGTCGTTTTAAGCAAGCCAATAGACTTTGCACATGAATTCAGGATGATATGCCAATTTGGAACTAATGAGGAGGTAATGACGTCAATAGTGGACTGGATGGGTTTGAATCCTATTGTCAGCCTTCTAAATGTTGGTCGTAATTTTAGTTTAAAGCATTGGGTTCCCTTTATAATTCCAAATAAAAATATAAGAAGACGTAAACTGTGAGATGAATTCATTTTGTATATTCTCGTCAGTCACAAACATAATATATATTTTAGTATATATATACATGGTATATATACATAGTATATATATATATATATATATATATATATATATATATATATATATATATATATATATATATATATATATATATATATGCACAAAAACAGTTCGTCACTACATTGAACTTAGCTTTGTCGTAATATTGTGTGTAAATGTTTGAGTTGTACTAATTTAAATGTTATCTGTATATATATACTAAAATGTTATATGTTTGTGAGTGACGAGAATATACGAAGTGAATTCATCTCACAGTTTACGTCTTCTGATATTTTTATTCGTAATTTTAGTGCCAAACGAGGCATATCATATTAAAGCACCTTCAACACGATTTATTGCAAAGTTGGTTACGTAGCGACCTCTTCATTAGTTCCACAGTTGGACAGCGTATTAAATAATCGGTAAGCATAACAAAAGTAGAAACCTGATAACGTTTCTTGGCTGGTAGACGGCATCTTTGTGACTGCGCTATTTTTCACAAAGATTGACGAGGCTGTCTTATCTATTGTCGAGCTTATTTCCCTAAGTCCAATGGCTCTACATAGTATATCTTTTAACTACCACGCACCAAAGCGGAAGCGCAGTTATACAAATGTGAATCCGGTTCCTATGGTCTAGGTACTTAGTCTAAGATGCGACACGTGAAAGCGAAAGTTACGAATATCATCATTATTATCAAAAATCGATACTTAATGAGCATTACTTTGCCTACGTAACAACCGATCCTAAAAAGCTGCGTTCTAAAATGTGGTACACTCACAAATTTCCACGTTATATACAAGCTAAGATCTCACACCATTGAAATACATGAATCAAACTTCCAATCATAAAGATTGACCAATAGGATTATTCGTTTTCTAAAGACCTTGGAATGTGGAAATGTAGCGCTATATGATTGGTCCATTGAAGTAGCCAATGAGCTTTGAAGATTATATATTGATTTTATATCTCTATTCTTTACAGAATAGGTATTGAAGCATCTTCGGGTCCAAACGATAGATCTCCGGTCTGGAAAGGAGACTGAATTTAAATTGGAGATTGAAAATACACAGTGGCATTTTTTATTCCATTCACATCATACCAGTATATTTATACTCATGTGTGTGTCTATCTGTGATCTTGCTTAAAGTATTCTGCAAAATGATAAATAATATTTTTTCATTAGTTTTTTGTAGTTTTTTTGCTTATTAAAATATTTTACTCACCAATATACTTAATTATTATTAATAATAATGCTATTATTATTAGTATCAGCGTAGCCGGTTTCAAGTCCGGCGGAGAAAGGAGGAGAGTTTGATCGCAAGATTAACGAACTGGCTTCTGTGAAAGAAGAAGAGGACACCGTTTCATTAAACTATACGGCACATAAGTGACAGTAGCACAATTCCGATGACAGGGTTCGGCGGGATTTGAATAGAACTACAATCTTCGATATGTATGATCCTTAAAGTTCAAATTTCAGTGTACAGTCATATGGAACAATCTTGCGTTGCTCCGATGCCCTTTAGAACAACAAAGTGGATCTTCAAACTTGCACAAAATTGTTTTTAAAAATACAATTATTTTACCTATGACATCTTCCATGCTTCAGTTTGGATACAGGTGCTAAAATGGGACCTGTCAAAATTAGCCCATTGAAATTGATTGACTTTCTTCACATCACTTAAGCATATTAAGCACATTAACATTTTACTAAAATAACCCTTAAACATCATTTTAGCAATACTAATAATTAAAACATTTAAAAAAATTTACAAATTCTCGCTTGGACAAAAAACCCAGCATTTACACATTTCAACAAGATAAAAATACTATTACATTATTTACTTAAAAATAAATTATGTTTTAATATATATATATATATATATATATATATATATATAAAAGACATTACCAATTTTACAAATTTAGTAGTTCAAAGAATAACCACAGTTTTTTATAACTTCTTTTAAACGCTTTGGATAGGAATCAACTAAATTATTGATATAATCTTGTCAAATTCGTTTTTTCAACATATAATCAATTTTTTCTTTGAGTATACCTTGATTTTTTATCCGATTCACCTCCTCGTTTAAGATAACTAAAAAGATTTTCAATTACATTGAGGTCCGGGCTGTATGAAGGCAATTGAATAAAGCTTAGTGTTTTGCTACTTAAAGAATCTTTAGTCTAAACAATGGGTTCCATTTGAAAAGTGTGGACAGCGTTATTCACATCCTTCCAGTTGGAATAGCAACCTTGAAATTATTTCAGTGATAAAATGAATGCCAAGTGTAAATGTTTTCATATTAAGTAATATCCACAATATCCAATTACAGTTCAATTAAAAATGAACCAATCAGAGAACAATTACAAACAACCTCTACATCCAATAAAATTTGCTCGAATTTCGACCAATTAAAAATCGTATAACGTACAACAACTTCCCCATTATCTACTTCGAATAAATATGCGAAAGAGTTCATTGAACTTTCTGCAAATCGAAGATTGAACGTTTTGTTTTTTGCTCATCAAGATTGTGCTGCTTTTTCTCCTTTTTTTGTTTCTTTAGCGATACATCGTTTTTATACGAACAAGGTTACCCAAACTTGACGCCGGTTATTAACACAAGGAATGCTAATGATTTTAAGGATTTGAACAATACTTATAAAGTCTCAATTTTCAATGATGGTGATATTCCTGACTGTTCCTCCTCCACATGGTGCATCCTGGACTAGATGCCCACAGATATCTAGACTAATAATAGCAGGGACTGAGTGCATAGTGGTAGAACTGGATTTTCGTTCAGTGAATGGGTACACTCAAGATGCTTAAAAGGTATCTCAAGGTAACTTTTTACCATATGTAGCCGGTTAGGCTTGTGAATTCGTCAACCGGCGTCAAATCTAAAGAAGATCGTCTCGTCAATTCCTGTAAACACTGGCATCGTCGCAAGGAAGCGGTCTTCTAACCAAGAAACTTCAGTTATTCCTCCAAGTCTAATTCACATCCAACAACATTTTCGTAAAGGGATTCGAAATGCTACGTGAACTTGGAATTAATAAACGGATGGCTCTACCATCACTTATGTTACGTTATTGAACAAAAGACTTTATAACTGTACCAAATGTGCGATAATAACTAATTATCAATACCTATTCTGTAAAGAATAGAGATGTAACATCAATACATAATCTTCAGGAACATTAGCAGCCTAATTAATTGTAGAATTAATGAATATAGGAACTACACAATGAACTTCACAATGAAGTAAGAAATAAACATATAATTTAGTACTTCACTCGAGATACATTTAACATACTCTAAAATGCCGCGATGATTTAGCGGTACAGTGCTTAACCCAAACCTGAGTAGACATTGGTTCCATCCCCCCCTACCAGCACCAAATGCAGATCCACGTTCGGATTCGCTATAATGTCTACTGCTGACAAACGTAGAACATTTAAATTAGTAACAATGTTTTTTTTAAAAACATGCATAAACACCAATAATCCAACAAACAATCGATACTACAATAAGACAATTGTGTCATGTGACATTATTAACCAATCAGTGTGAGTTATAATATAAACAATGAGTATGTGTGGGTGTTGTGTATATGTTGTTAATTGCTTCGTCATTTTGATAGGCTGTCTCTATTTTGAACTAAACGGCCTTGATAATTTTTTGCGATAAATACTTTGTCAGATGTCATGTGACATATTTCAATTAAATCTTTCCAACTGGTTTCGTGGTTTATTTCAACCTCTCTTTTGTCATCTTGGGATGCTAATGATCCTGAGGATTTGAGTAATGCTTATAAAGTCTCAATTTCCAATAATGGTGATATTCCTGACTGTTAGTCCTCCACGTGGTGCATTCTGGACTAGGTGCTCCTAGGCATCTAGACTAATAACAGCAGGGTCCGAGTGCACAGCGGTATAACTGGGCTTTCGCTACGGCGAGTGGGTGCGAACATACACTCAGGATACTTAAAAGGTATCTAAAGGTATACGTATACCATATGTAGCCCTTGGGCTAAGGGAGATAACCCTGATAAAAAATCAGGCTGCCTCGCCAATCTTTGCGAACAGTGGCGACGTCACAAGGATGCCGTCTACCAGCCAAGAAACTTTGTTATTCTTCTACGCTTGTCAAGCCATTGAGATGGATCGTTCTACATGTCGTATAAATATGGGAAATAATGAAGAGGTGACCACGTTATTAACCAAAATGAAAATGAATCTTTTACCATCTTCAATTGTCAATTCCAAAACTGTAGTAAACTTATAATTTGACATGGTTTTTTTCGTTCGTTAATTATAATAATGTCATGGCGTGGGTCAGTTCTTCTTATGTGATTACAACAGATAATTTTTAAATTAATTCTAAGACACCGGTAATGAAAAACATCCTATCAATCTTGTCTTTTTACTTCCACGGTTCACTTCCATCTATTGTCGTAGGAATGATTATTGATGCGTACAAACGAAGTTTTGTTTTCAGGCGAATGGAAGAACATGACTATATTGATTTGAGTCTATAAAAGACTGACATTACGTTTCCGAGTCTGGCTTTAACATTAATTTCGGTTTTTCCGTTTTTATCAATGATGCTTATCAGATATGTAAAAGAATCAACAGTATCAATATTTTGTCCACTAATTTTGATGGGTAAATAATTGTTTGACTTAGTGCACAACACTTTCGTTTTTGAATAATTAAGCCGTAAGTCAATACAAGAACTGATATCACTAAGACGTGTTGCCATATTTTGCATCATTTTTGGAGTTTCACTGAGTAGACCAATATCATCCGCAATATCCAAATCCGTTAATCTGCCTTGGTTCCATTTGATACCATAAGACAAATTATGTATGGATCGAGTCATAATAAAATCAACTACCACAAGAATGAATAACGGTGACAAAATACACCCTTGATGTACTTCTGTGAAAATTTTTTCAGATTTGACAACTTAAATTTGATATAACGAAAGCATAGTATTTACATAATTAAACGATATTCTGTAAAACTTGGCGCTTTCATAAAATTAATAAAATTGACTGTAAGTCATTGCTGAAATTCTTGTCAATGTTGTTATGGGTATTTGCTCAATACTTTTTCTTCCTTTTCGAAAACGTGCTTGTTGCTCCCGGTTCAAAATTACTATGCAGAGCATCTTATTATTTACTAATTGTTACAATTCTGTATAAAAGCTTTAAAACGGCAAATTTTATCATATGACAAACGATTATGATAAATGGGATTAGCCATGACTACCAATTTGGTGCTTTATTAGTTTAAATACTCCAGTCTGCATAATTATGATAATTACAATGAACTTGAATACTCCTGTACATTTAGCAAATAATTTCACTTCGGCCTAAATAAAGAAAGTTAGAAATTCAGGTTATCCGAAAATTGTAGAATAAAAAAACCAGTTTCAGATACACAGTTATTGAAAACGTTTTATTAATCTCATATATTAAAATTACTGCAATTATAACAATCACTACAATCTGATGATTATGTAAAACAAAATTGAGTCACGTAGAGTTTGGCAATATAGAAATACCCAAGTAAATAATCGATTATTATTATATTATATATTATACAAAACCCTTTTGCTTTAAAAATAAGCATGGGGCAATAAGACACAATTACAGCAAAACAACAACAACAATAACAAAGTCTCGTTGGCATTAAATATTCTGCAAATCGAAGATTGCGCTTTCTTTCAGCTTTCACTCAACTTTGTCATCTGGTAACTTTGCCATCCAGAAACGTTGTTGTTTGTCGGAATGACGTCATCTTTCATTGTTTCCGCAGCAGTATAAATTTTTACAGAGGCCAGGTTGCCAACCTTGCGCTCAAACCCTCCTCCTTTATCTAGGCTTTGGACTGGCTAGATTGAATCATTTCTAATCCAAACTAAGCGGAGTTAATAATTGATTGGTATGTGAAAAACACGAAATCAGTTACATGTTCTCGGTTGGTTAAATATCTTCTGCCAATTATAGAATACACAAGTTGTATTAGATATTTGTTTTTTATCAAACATTAGTGAATTTTCTCTTCGTTCTGCCTGATGCGATTGATTTGTTAAAATTGGCACCTAGTGAGTGAATGCTATCCTCCAATGTTTTTTGAATCAACAGGTGACAGTTTTTAAAGTGTCTTTTAATGAGTTTGTTAGTAATTTGTACATGTATGAGGCCTACTGACGTAGCTATTATTGTGACATCTTCTTAAAATAATCAATTTATAATCAATAATTAATTAATTAATTATTAAATTTATCAATTTTTTCTTTAAACAAACATTATACTTATTTTATGCTTGCTACATTGAATGTTTTACGAGAAACATTTTTCAGCAGTAAATATTTTAGCGAAGCCGAACGTGGGCCCGCATTTTAGTACCGGCGATGGGATTCGAGCGCTGTACCGCTAGACCAACCCGGCATTGTAATTCGAGAGTTGTATTCACTTGTCCGTTGGTATAATTATTTCAAATTGATAATGTTTTCAGATGATCAGTATTTGTTCTCCGCTTTAATAATTTGTATGTGAAAATGATGCTTATTCGTAATAATTTCTACATTAATATTTTGTATTATTAAGATAATTTTCAGTAAATGTTTGGGCATAGGTATATTTCGACATTTTATATTTTAGTCACCTTCAATTCTCAACTTTCTTTATGATTGCACCACCTAAAAAGCTCCACAAAAAGTCATAATCTATAATTCCGATAAATCTCTATTTGGTAAAAAATTATTTTTTCAATGCAATACACTCAAATTTAAAAATCAAAATAAAACAACAAAAATGACAATTTCTTTCAAGAATTGGAGAATGCATGCCATTGTGAAAATTTAAAAATGGAATATTTATTAATTATTGATTGATCATCTGATAAATGAACATTGTTCAAATATTTGAAACGTGCATTAACAAGTATATTGGTGAATTGAAAAGGATTATTTAATAACTGCGTTTTGTGTTGATTGAGGTCGCGTAGCGCATTTAGAATAAATTGGTGAGTGAGATGTTGTTAGTTGAAGACGTGTCGGTTTAATATAATTTTCTTGATGACTAAAAATAAAAATATTCATATAAATAAAAATTAGCTGATTAAAAGCAAATAAATTTATACTACTTATAGTAATATAAATAGGACAATGTTAGATTTTTTTATTTTATTTTATTTATTTGTTTTGCTACTTTAAATGTTTTACGGGAAATATCTTTCAGCAGTGAACATTTAAACAAAGCCGAACGTGGGTTCACCTTTTAGAGGTATATTCAGCACATACGTGCATACATAAATAATATATAATTAAGTCCATCAAACAAATCAATACAAAATAAAGTACAAAGTACAGATTTAGATAAATTAATCAATTTATATAATTATCAAGTGACATGAGTTCATCAACTCCGCCTAGTTTGGACCAGAAATAATTCAATCTAGCCAGTCCCAAATCTAGATAAAGGAGGAGGGTTTGAGCGCGCAAGGTTAGCAACCTGACTTCTGTACAAAAATTATACTGCTACGGAAACAATCAAAACGACGCCATTCCGGCAAACAACGGTAAAAAAGTGATTGCACGTATCTGGATGACAGAGTTACACAGGTGACAGGATTACGTAAAAACCGAAAGGAAGTTCAATCTTCGATTTGCAGAATGTTCAATGCCAACGAGACTTTATTGTTGTTTTGCTGTAATTGTTGTCTTATTGTCCCATGCTTGTTTTTAAAGAAAAAGGGTCTTGTATTATATATATATATATATATATATATATATATATATATATATATATATAAGTTTACCATTAATGTATTTGTTTATTCAGAATTCTTGAATTAATATAAAACAACTGTGTTGACATGAATTTTTGCATTAATCAATAAACGCAGATTGTCAATTTTATCAACAATAAATTTTGGATTAAATTACAATATTAGGCGGTAAAGTTGATTTTAAAGCACATTGAAATCAAATATAATAATATTTTCTTTAACGTTTAAATTGTTGTTTTTTAAATAGATTTTCAAAAAAAGGTATAATTTGCCATTTTTACTATTACAGTTTAATGATTATAACATAATTATGTCAAAATGAATTCTCATTAATTATACGCTTATAATTTTCAAAAATGTACATCATTAAATAAAAACACAATAGTTATATATGTAGTCGTGGCAAATGAAAATAGTAGCGCAGTCATTCGAGGATGTAGGTACCATAATATTTACTGTACAATTTATAATTTTTACATAGCATTGGCCTTAAAAAAGTTGCAAGAATACGACAATTGTTCATTCAATTTCACGTGACATTTAGTTTAATCAATTTTAGTCATTTCTCCGGTATTTCTGTTTTTTCCATTTTTTATTCAAAACTGTTTTTACCGGTTCTTCTAACAATAATTGTATAAGTCGTTCAAACCTGTTGTAATGTTGTGTAATGTCACTACTATTCGAAATGTAGTTACGCAACAAACAAAATTAAAAGCCCACTACGTAATCTATCTATTTTTAAAATTTAAAATTTTTTTATTGAGAAACATTATTTAATTTTAAACAAACAAATTTATACTACTTATAATCAGATAAATAGTATATTATTAAATGTTAAATTAGACAAACCGTGAATCGTTTGATGCGTGGATTAAGAATTGTGGTACGTTTGGAACGGACAGATCTACAACAGATCCCATTTGTATCATTTTGGGAATTTGAATAGATTGTAAATGTTCAAACGTTTGATTCAAATTTTGTCGTTGAACAGTCAACAGTTTGTCGTATAGAAGAAATCCGAATGCAGGGTTGTGTCCATCGCGCACCGCCGCACATTGGCTGGACCGTCGGTCATCAGTTTTCGAAGGATTGCACGTGGCGTTTTGATTCCTTGCCGACAATTGACGTTTTAGCAATTGTGATACTTCCAAACAATCGTTTTGAAATGTCATGTTCAATTTTGATCGTTCAAAGGTATTCTTTGTTCGATGTTTTGCAGGGCATCAAAAAAAGATTTTTTAAAAATTAACATTGCGAAAACAAAAAACATAACATAATTCCGTAGCAAAACCACCTCTTCATTAATTCCAATTTATTATAGCTACTCAAATTGCTATACAAAAGGTTGTTGGATGTGAATTGAACTAGAGGGGAGGGGATTCATTTCACTCATTTTGGTTGCTAACATGGTTACCTCTTCATTATTTCCCATATTTATACGACATGTAGAACGATCCATCTCAATGGCTTGACAAGCGTAGAAGAATAACAAAATTTCTTGGCTGGTAGACGGCATCCTTGTGACGTCGCCACTGTTCGCAAAGATTGGCGAGGCAGCCTGATTTTTTATCAGGGTTATCTCCCTTAGCCCAAGGGCTACATATGGTATACGTATACCTTTAGATACCTTTTAAGTATCCTGAGTGTATGTTCGCACCCACTCGCCGTAGCAAAAGCCCAGTTATACCGCTGTGCACTTGGACCCTGCTGTTATTAGTCTAGATGCCTAGGAGCACCTAGTCCAGAATGCACCACGTGGAGGACTAACAGTCAGGAATATCACCATTATTGGAAATTGAGACTTTATAAGCATTACTCAAATCCTCAGGATCATTAGCATCCCTTACTCAAATCCTCAGGATCAGGGGATAAACGAAGTTTATTGATTAAAAAACCGCTTCCTTGTAACGCCAGTGTTTGCAAGAATTGACGAAGCCTAGCCAGCTACATATGGTAAATTGTTATCTTGAGATACCTCTTAATCATCTTGGGTGTATGCTACCACCCATTCACTGAACGGGAATCTAGTAAAAGCTTCTTTATGTCACTGTACACTTAGACTTTGCTGTTATTAGTCTAAATGCTTGTGGGCATCTAGTCCAGGATGCACCATGTGGAGGACAAACAGTCAGAAATATCGCCATTATTAGAAATTGAGATTTTACAAGCATTACTCAAATCCTCAAAATTATTAAAATTGATTAAAAATTGTAAAACACAAAATGGGATAACTTACATTAAGTTGCGTTTTTTTAATATTTTCCTTTTTGTTAAATTTATTTTTTTGTAATCTGTATTTTATTTTAAATAAAATAAATAGAAACAAATCATTTTTAAAATGTATTAAACAACTTTAGTTCTGTCTATTTGTTGTTATTGTTGGTAAAAGAGATAAATTCATTTGCATTGTTCATTAACTCCGCCTAGTTTGGATTAGAAATGATTTAATCTAGCCAGTCCAAAGCCTAGATAAAGGAGGAGGGTTTGAGCGCAAGGTTGGCAACCTGGCCTCTGTAAAATTTATACTGCTGCGGAAACAATGAAAGATGACGCCATTCCGGCAAAAACAACGTTTCTGAATGGCAAAGTTACCAGATGACAAGGTTGAGTGAAAGCCGAAAGAAAGCGCAATCTTCGATTTGCAGAATATTTAACGCCAACGAGACTTTGTTATTGTTGTTGTTGTTTTGCTGTAATTGTTGTCTTATTACCCCATGCTTATTCTTAAAGCAAAAGGGTTTTGTACAATGCATTGTTTATGCGTTGAGATGTTAATAAACCGGAGGATTTCCAACAATAGATAACGTTAAAAAATTATTGTATTTATGTATTTTAAAACAGAAAAAACTAAAAACACTCGTTGCTTTTGTTTCGGTACATTTGAAGTATTAAAAATGTATTTTCAGGTATATTCATACTGTAAGTTAATTTTAATAAAATTATTGAACAGTTTTATTAATTATTCTAATATATATGGTTGGTGATGGTAGTCACTTCTTCATTATTTCTACATCAAACAATCAACTCGGATAGCTTAATAAGCGTAACAAACACAGAAGAATAATGAAAATTCTTGGCTAATAAACGCCATCCTTGTTACAATACCATTATTTTTTTTAAATAACAAAACCCCTTAATATTTTGTAAGGGTTATTTTCCTTAGCCTAAGGGCTACATATGGTAAGATACTTTTTCAGTAGTCTGGGCGTATGTCTGCATCCATCTGCAGTAACGGAAGCCCAGTTATACCGCTGTGTATTTGATTCCAGTTGTTATTTGTCTAGATGTCTATGGGTACCTAGCCTAAGATGTACTGCATATAAAAGAAACAATCAGAAATATCACCATTATTAAAAATGAAGATTTTATAAGCAAAACTCAAATCCTCAGAATCATTGGTATCCCATTTATTTTAAAATGTTACAGAAATTCCGTTTATTAACCAAATAATGTTTTTCATTAGGGATGCTAATGATCCTGAGGATTTGAGTAATGCTTATAAAGTCTCAATTTCCAATGATGGTGATATTCCTGACTGTTAGTCCTCCACGTGGTGCATCTTGGACTAAGTGCCCCTAGGCATCTAGACTAATAACAGCAGGGTCCGAGTGCACAGCGGTATAACTGGGCTTCTGCTACGGCGGGTGGGTGCGAACATACACCCAGGATACATAAAAGGTATCTAAATGTATACGTATATATATGTAGCCCTTGGGCTAAGGAAGATAACCCTGACAAAAAATCAGGCGGCCTCGTCAATCTTTGCGAACACTGGCGACGTCACAAAAATGCCGTCTACCAGCCAAAAAACTTTGTTATTTTTCTACGCTTGTCAAGCCATCGAAATCGATCGTTCTACATGTCGTATAAATATGGGAAATAATGAAGAGGTGACCACGTCACCAACCAAAATGAATGAATGAATGTTTTTACATTATTCACAGTTGCGTATACTGCCACAGAACTAAGTCGATACAAGATTGTTTCCAAAATCAAAACTGGATTGGTAAAAACCGTTTCAACTTTCTACAGCTTCCCACTCAACATCTGCATTATTCCTCCCATCAACTTGTGCACAAAATCCAGCACATCGTGGGGTAGCATTTTGTTTACTTTTATTAACTGTAAATGCATCAATTGACTAAAAAAGTATATTCTCACGATTAGCATTTTTGCGTTTTAAAGTATTTAAGTATACAATGTCCGTGATCAATGCTTATGCTCCCACTAATAATCACTGTGAAAATGAAATTGATGACTTTTATAAGCATCCATATCAAGAGATTGGACAAAAAAGATTAGCAACTGCCAAATTTGAAATAACTTCCAATTTCACAATTTTTCATTATTGGTATTGCTACAACAAAAATTGCGCTGGTTTGAACACGTTCGTCGTAGAAATCCTGATGCAATCTCACGTATCGTAACCCTGGCTTGTCCAAATGCCAATTGGAAAAAGGGGAAAAGTGATCAAAAACGTACTTGAACAAATGCTGTTCGAGACTATCTTGGTCGGGACCTTATCTTGGAAACAATAACTAACTCAGTAAACTGACATATCTCTACACGCCTCCAGAAACCGTGAACAATAAAAAAGGGGATTATTTCTAATGTTATGCAAACCTGGAACTAAGGTTTTACAAACATAAAACATAATAATAAACGCAACTATGTTATTAATCGATAAACAAACAAACGAACGAACGAACGAACAAGCAAGCAAACAATCAAATAAATAAATAAAACTCACTTATTGCATTTTAGTAATTCATTGTTGCCACAGTATCTAACAATATCATTTGTAGCATCCACTTTTGTTGTAACCAAAGTTACATTATTTGTTTTAATTAACGAATTGCATGGTTTCCACGTGCATTGCAATTTAGTAGAATTTCCATTCGTATTATTTTCAACTGTATCATTATTTTTGTCACTACTATTATTATTATTATTATTATTAGAAACATTTTTTAAAGTGCTTTCTTTTTGGTCAAATAATTGAAAGGTTTGCTAATTGAGTAAAAACAGTAATTTTTTAAACTTACTTTCGTGTCGTTAATTTCTGACACACATTTTTTATTTTTAATATTTTCAGTAACGTTGTTATTTTCACTATTTTCGTCATTGTTGTCATTATTTGTTTGGTTTAGTTTGTCAACTAAAGTGACGGGTCCTTTGTTAGACTTATTTGGATCTGATGTAGATGAACAGTCCCTTCTGTATTGCACAATGTAAGCTTTTGGTATGTCGTAATGATAAAAAATATAAGGTTTGCTTAATTTTGCATTGCCATACGCATATGCTAAGCGATCTGCTTTCATTCGATTTGCATTATTTTGTTTGCAAATATTATTTTTGTTAGAATTTTTAATTTCTTGATTTAATTGGCACATTTCAATTAGAGCATTTTGTTCGTTCCAACCAGTAAAATAAAAAGGACCTTTGTTAACTTTTATTTGTTTTTCCTGCAAAAAATAACACCGAAAACATTTTACTGGTTTGAAAATTTTAAACTTTATATGTGAAAACTGTATTATTATACAGCCACTGAATAAATTAGTGTTAAAAATTCAGAAAAAAAATTAATCTAAATTAATTTGTTATCTCCAATTATTTTTTAGTAAAAATAAATATTAAGAATTTAAAATAATGTAAAATATGTAATAGGTGCTTTATATTTATTTAGAAATATTTATTTAAAGACGCTGAGTCGGTCAAAATAGCATATTTTAAAAAAACAACGCTTATATAAACGTGGATAATAAGTTGAATGATTATAATTTTTATAATAATTGGTCTATTATTAATCTGTGTGCTTAATTTTATTAAAAATAAACAATTCATTTTGGTTGGTGACGTGGTCACCTCTTCGTTATTCCCCATATTTATACGACATAACAAACGACCGATTTCGATGGCTTGATAAGTGTAACACAAACGTAAAAGAATAACAAAGTTTCTTGGCTGGTAGACGGCATCCTTGTGACGTCGCCACTGTTCGCAAAGATTGACAAGGCCGCCTGATTTTTTGTCAGGGTTATCTCCCTTAGCCCAAGGGCTACATATGATATACGTATACCTTTAGATACCTTTTAAGTATCCTGAGTGTATGTTCGCACCCACCCGCCGTAGCGGAAGCCCAGTTATACCGCTGTGCACTCGGACCCTGCTGTTATTAGTCTAGATCCCTAGGGGCACCTAGTCCAGGATGCACCACGTGGAGGACTAACAGTCAGGAATATCACCATAATTGGAAATTGAGACTTTATAAGCATTACTCAAATCCTCAGGGTCATTAGCATCCCAATGTTTAATAAGTAAAATTTATACATTCAACTTTGATCCAGTTGTACCGTCATAATACTAATTAAAATTAAAATTTAATTACTTAAAAATATATTTAAAAAAAATTTTTTTCAAATAATTTTTTTTTCGGTAATCTAAAATTTTTTTTTTTAATTTTAAATTATAATTGACCTTAAAAATCAGATTAATTCCCTTATCTGTTTTCGTTCTGTAAAATAAATACCAACGATAGAAAAGATAACCATCTTAATGACAATGAACACCATGTTATAAAAAATTTAAAAACTATGGATTTTTGCCTAAACAATTAGCGGAATTGTATAAAGTAAGTTTTACAACAATGTATCGTGTTTTGAATGGACAAAACCAAGAAACTATGATTATGTTGAAGAAAAAAAAACAAGTAAGACGGATGATCGAAAAAGTTTAATGGAATTAAAAAAATTACAACAAGCCTATTTCGAATATTGTAAAAAAATAATTTACATGAATTTAGTTATTCAATGGTGAGAAGCCGTGCAAAGAGAATTTGGTTTAACACGTGAATCACCAATAGTTAAACCATTTATTAATAAAAACAAAAAGAATGTAGATTTATGTTTTATAACAAGTGGATTAAACGAAGATTGTCTTATTAGCGTTCTATATATTTTGCTGATGAAACAATAGTTCGGGATAAACCATTTGGATACAAAAATAAATTACTACGCTGGCCTAATTTTCAAAAACATTTACTTCCGGTAGTTAAAAAAAGCCCACCCTTGACAAGTAATGTGTTGGTTTGGTATTAAGTATAATGAACCTATTAAATAGAAAATTATATCCGGTACCTTAGATAATAAAAATTTTGTTTCACTAATAAAGGAAGATTTTTATAATGAAATGCAACACAGTCACACCAGACTTACTAATGTTCTTCAGGACAATGCTCTATGTCATACATCTAAGAAGGTAACGTCATATTTATCTAAGTTCACTATTTTTGCTTTATATTTACATTTAAACAGTAGAGGGGCTAAAATCGAAAAAACTATCTTTCACTCAATTACCACCTAACAGCCCGGATATCAATGTTATTAAAAATTTCTCTAGTATGCTAAAGCGCAACATCAATAAGCATACTGAAATTGAGGATTTGTGTGATCGTATTCAGTTTTTTTGTTCAATATCAGATGAAACAAGATTATATCAACAATCTCATCGACAGCATTCCAAACCGCCTTAATCAAGTGGTTAAAAAAAGGCAATCACATTAATAATTAAACATTTTGTTCTTTATTATTCAATCAATCATTTGGTAATTGAAAATATTCCATGTGTTCTGTTTTTTTTACATTTGACGTTATATTTTATATTAATAATTTTACCCGATTTGTAATTTTGAACAAATTTAATTTTTGTACAATTATTTTTTATATTAACAGTAGATATTAACAAAATTGTAATTGTATCTTACTTATTATATAATATTGTATATAACATAATTAAACTGAATTCTTTATTTGAGTTATGTAATTGCTACAGATGTTTTACTTTAATAACTACATTTTTAACATTAATTAGCTTAGGAGTTGTATTTAGTATTTTACATTTTAAACACAATAGTTTAATTTTTTAATTTAAAAAATATAATTTAAATTAAATAGTTAATGATTTTGAGAATTTAACTAATGATGGTAATATTTCTGATCATCTCGTCAATTTTTGTAAACACTTACGTTGTTGCAAAGAACTTTATTTATATTTGTCAGTTCAATTAACATCTGACAACCCTTCTGTGTGTAAATTCGAGAAACTATTCAAACTTGGAATTAATGGAGATGTGGCTCTGCGAATAACCTACGTTATGTTATTCTAATTCAAATAAGTCATTTAATACATTTAACATTATTGTTAATTATAATTATAAAATTAACATTAATAATTAAAATAAAATAAAATTTTTAAAGTTAAAATATGCAATTAATTAATTAATAATAAAAATAACAAATTAATTATTACTTAACAAATACACAGATATATAAAACAAAAACAAAATTAAATTTTATTAGTTATTTAACTTTAGTCTTTAACTATTTTTGCACACAAGAAATAAAAAATATTTAATTATGCTAAAACATAATTATACAAACTAAATTGTTTAAACCAGAAAAAGATAAAAATTAAAAATTAAAATTATATTGGCAAAGATAGCCAATTTAAAAAATATATTAACTATAATTTATAATAATTGCATAAATTCTAATAATTAAAATGCTAAATAATAATCGGTTAAATAGTTTTTAATACAACTTTTAACAATTATACAATGTTTTCACATTTTCATTTCTACATAACATATATATATATATATATATATATTAATGTATATACAATCATTAAACTTAGTTTTAAATCTTACTTTCATTATAACATTGATAATTAATAAGCGCCGTTTATGTGCATCCAATGTGTTGTTTATAATAAGTTATTAAAACACAAACTTTATTAAATTGTAATACTGTTTAAAACACTACAAAAAATTATAATTTTACAATTGAATTAATTATTTTTTTATTATAATATTATAATAAAAATAAAAATACATGTATTAATTTAAAATTAATATCTTTATATATATATATATATATATATATATATATATATATATATATATATATATATATATATATATAACTCCGCCTAGTTTGGATTAGTAATGATTTAATCTACTAGATAAAGGAGGAGGGTTTAAGCGCAAGGTTGACAACCTGGCCTTTGTAAAAATTTATACTGCTGCGGAAACAATAAAAGATGACGCCATTCCGGCAAACAACAACGTTTCTGAATGGCAAAGTTACCAGATGACAAGGTTGAGTGAAAGCCGAAAGAAAGCGCAATCTTCGATTTGCAGAATATTTAATGCCAACGAAACTTTGTTATTGTTGTTGTAGTTTTGCTGTAATTGTTATCTTATTGCCCCATGCTTATTCTTAAAGCAAAAGAGTTTTGTACAATTGTACAATATATATATTATATATTATTTTAAAACAATTTAAATTTAAAAATTATAAAACATTTTTAAAATAAGCGTAAGTTTTAATTAACTTTATTAATGTTATTAATAAAAATGTGTTAACTCATGACAACTTAATATTTCATAATTATCTAAAAAATATCCGTATTAAAAATTGTAAATTTTGTAAATTACTAAAATTACTAAATTAAAATTTAATTTTAAAGTTAACACTATAATTTAAATTTTTAATTATACAGAATATAAATGTAAACAAGAAAGATTTTTAAAACAATCTGAATTATAGTCAATTAATTCATTAATTTTAAATTAAATATAATTCAACATGTACATAACAAAAAATTAATTGTAGTAATTAGAAATTAATAATTTGCAATGGTTACTTTATATCTATTTTTAATTAAAATTTATATACATAACTAAATTTACTATCAAGCATTTGTATTTAAAAAATTAATAAAGTTAATAGTTTTTTAAAACTATTTTATTATAATATTTAATTAATTTTTATTTTTAAAATTTCAAGTTATTTTATAAAAATAGTTATACGTAGGTTTTCAGGTTTAACCATTTTGTTTATTATCAAGTATTTTTAAACTTTTTATTTTTAGTTTTTCATCTTAATTTTAATATTTCTGTTTGCAAAAATAAAATAAAATTAACATGGTTGAATATTAGGATACCAGAAGTTGGTCAGAGGTAAAAGGATACGTAGAAGGCTTTATTCCGCTTATGAATCATTCTGGATATGGCTTTAGGAAGCCTAGGCTTAGTATGTGTAGGAATTGTACGTAGGTTTTCAGGTTTAACCATTTTGTTTATTATCAAGTATTTTTAAACTTTATTTTTAGTTTTTCATCTTAATTTTAATATTTCTGTTTGCAACAAATTCTCTCTTTACCTCATTTTCTATTTTACCATTTACTTCCGATAATCTGCGATGCATTAAAATAAAAAATTAAAAGGTATTTTTTAAAATTCAATTTGTGTATAAAACTAAAAGTTATTTTATATTTACCAAACATTTGTTACACTGAACTAGACTTAAAATAATTTATTAAATAGTTGTAAATTCCAATAATAATAATGATAAAACTTATTTAATTAAATAACTTTGATAAAATATGTACTGTGTACATTCACAAACATCATTTTTTAAATTTTTAAAATTTTTTTGTTTTATGTTTATTATTTTGAATGTTTTACAAAAAACATCTTTTAGTAGTGAACATTTTAACAAAACCAAACGTGGGCCCGCATTTTAGTGCCGCTGGTGGGATTTGAACCCATGCCCATCGAGGTCTAAATTCGAGCGATAAACCGATATACCACTACTAGATCACCACGTTTACAACTCTTAAAACAAATTATTGTTACAAACACAGTGTTATTGTTGAAATAAAATATTTTAAATTATTTTTATTTCAATTACAATTTATATATTATTGTACATTTAAACAACATTGACTTTATTTAAACTTTGTTTTGAAGCGCCTTTTTGTACTTGAATTTATCACGTTTGTTGTTGACGTAACTGTGGTTCTGTGAGTATACTGTGTCCTGTTTTTTTATTGGTAAACAGTAGCGGTATGTAATTTTGAATTATTTTGTAAAAATAAATTGCAGAACGATAATTTAAATTACACAAAAGCTTTTTTATTAAAATTAGCTGGGGTGCTGATAATTTTATGTATCAAATTAAGGAAATCAGGGCCGAGATCTCACTGAGATCTTACAGTAAGTTTTTAAAATTCTAAACAAGTAAAAGATATTAATGCGGTTTTTAAAAAGGATATAAATTTAGAAATATTAAAAACGTCTAAGCAAAAATCTATTTTAGTGTTTTAGAAAATGTCTGTTATTTTAAAAGTAGATTGTTAATAATATAAAACGGAAGACTAGAAAAAAAATTTTACATTTTAAAATAGATTTAATAAAAGCAAACTTTTTAATAAAATAAATGTTTCGTAATTATATAAAATGTTTAAAAACAAGCCAATTTTTTCTTTTTATCAGTAGATAAGAAAGTATAATTTAAAAAAAACAACCGCAGTGTAATCAAAAAATTACTTAGAGAAAAAACAGTGTTAAAATAGTTTTTAAAACAATTCTAATTATTTTTAATGTCAAAGAATTTAATGATGATTATAATAAAACTGCAGTATTAAATTTAGTTTATTTATTTTGAGTTGCCTTACTTAAATATGTTACAAAAATAAAACATTTTTAGTTAGTGCACATGAAGCAAAGTGAAATAAAAGCTTGCGTATCCGTAATAAAACTCGAATCATTGTTTAGCAAGTTTTGTATTTTCAGTTTTTGTTTTCTCTGCTACTCTTGCACAACGTATAGTGAGTAAAAACAAATTGTAATAGTTGCTATAAACGTTTGAGTTGAATAATTACATTACCGCATAGATTAAATTGTTAAACTATTATTTAAGAAAATATTATTAAATTATTAATTAAAATATTACTATAAAATATCATTACTATCAAATACTTTTTAAGTCTGCAATACAACTAACAGACAAAACAATAACAAAGTTGGTGGCAAAGCCACCTATTTATTAGTTCCAAGCTGTCAAAGCATTACAAATAATTCGGAAGGGCTTACGCAACATGTTAAGCAACCCACCCGTTTCCGGCACGGCGTCTCCCCTTCCACTCTTGACCTTATTTTCACTAACAATAACTCACATATTGACTCCTTACAAATCCTTCCACCATAAGGAAAAAGTGACCATATAGTATTTATGTTTGATATCATAATAAAAGGTAAATTGATTAAGAACCCTACCCTAACGACTCCTTCTCTTGACTTTACCAAAGCGAACCTACCTAACCTTTGTTTATTTTTTAAACATGTTGATTGGATTGCATGTCTGAAAGGGAATATTGACAAAGTATACTCCATTCTCTCAGCTACTATTCTCAAAGGAGAAAAAATCCATGTTCCTTTAAGAAAACCTATTAAAAATTGTAAAACGATCCCCCGTTCTTTTATAAGAATTATCTAGAAAAAAAAAGCTTCCAAATTTTGGAGAATATCAGGGCTACCTATCTTCCGTCACCGCTATACTGAACTTCGTAACGAATGTTTAAACCTAACAAAGCAACTCAAACAAAAATTTCTTAAGACTCTTTTCACTAAATCGGCGTCTAATCATAACATTTTCTTCAACTATATTAGAGATAAAACTAAAATAAGAGAGACTATCTTCATAAAAGATGCAGAAGGGAATATTTTTTTCCTAGAGACGCTTGTAATTCGTTTAAGAATTATTTTAGCTCTGTATTTCAATCTTTTTCCCCCTCTCCTAACTTTGTTCCAGACTCACTCTCTCCGGCTCTCCCTCCCCTTTTAATCACAAAGAGCCTAGTGACAAAGTATCTAACTGGCCTAAAAACTACCAGCCCAGGTTCGGACGATATTCACCCCCTGATTCCTAGGGATTGTGCAAGTGCATTGGCCTCACTTTTGATATATATACTTAATATTTCTATTAGTTCCGGGAAATTATCTTCTGTCTGGAAAGTTGCCTACATCAGACCTATATACAAGTCAGGCTCCAAATTTACTCCTTCTTGTTATAGGCCTATAAGTATCCTATTAGCCTGTAATAAAATTTTGAAAAGAATAATTAAACATTTTCTCTTCTATCTCATTGATCACAATTTACTACCTGCAGTTCAAAATAGATTCCTCCCAACATGCTCTTGTCTGACAAACCTCCTTTCTTTTACAGACTCAATCACTTCTCTCCCTGAATATAACAAACCAATTGACACGATCCTTTTGACTTTTCTAAAGTTTTTAACAAGGTCCCTCACTCTTTACTTCTCTATAAATTAGCCAAAATTGGGATAGACTCTCCTTTAATTGACTGGATAGCTGATTTTTTTATAAGCAGATCTTTCAAAATGAAAATTGATAACACTCTCTCAGAACCTTCAACTATTTCCTTTGGGGTCCCTCAAGGCTCTGTACTTGGTCCCCTACTTTTCCTAATCTTTGTTAGTGATATCTTTTTATATGTCAAGTCTAATCGTCTACTACATGCAGATGACCTAAAAAATTTGATCTACCAATCCTTTTGTACTACAGTCGGATATTGATAGCATTCTTGGTTGGTCAGTGCAAAATGCACTTCCTATTAATCTCGATAAATACTGTCGCCTATCCTTTGGCAAAGCTTCAACAAACAAATATTATCTTACAGATAAAAATATTCCCATTACCCAGGTCACCTCCTTTAAGGATCTTAGAGTTAGTTTTTCTTCCTCTCTGTAATTTAACGAACACCATTCCCAAGCCGCAAAAAATGCTTCAGTTTTATTAAATTTTTAAAAAGAACTTTCTCTTATTTAACCCCTACTTGTTTTCAAATTCTTTATTCTAATTATATTTGACCACACTTAAAATACTGTTCTCAAATTACATCCCGGATTTTAACTAAAGATAAGGTCTTTCTTGATAAGGTCCAACGCAGAGCCACTAAAATAGTTAAAGGCCTTAAAAATGAAAAATATAATTTTAAACTTAAATATTTAAATCTTTTCCCACTAAAGGAGAGGCGACTTCAAGGTGATTTTATTTTAGTCTATTACTTACTTCACTCAAACCAAAAGGAGCTATTTATGCCTACCAAAGTTAATTCTTTACGGAGACACAGATTTAAGCTTTTAAACCCAGAACAAAATCTCGATTCAAACTACATAGGGTCGCATAGGGTTATCAATGCCTGGAATCGTCTTGCTAGCCATATTGTTAACTTCTCAAACCTTTCTTTCTTTAAAAATAATTATGACAAAGTCTTCCTTTTAATTCATGCACATAAGTTTACTATTTTCCTTCTATTTTATTATTTTTCTGTTATTTGTTTCTACTATATCTAATTTTTTCCTATCTCATTTCCCTATTTTTACTTATTTTCTATCTCTTTCATTATTAACACTATTACTTTAATTTTTGTTTTCTTTTACTTCTAATATATTACATTATTTTTTAAATATTTATTTTTTACTACCGATAAAATTGAAATGTGTTGCCAAAAGGTTCTTGACCTGTCGATATTTGATATTTTGAACCGAGTACAAAAAGGAGTTTCTCCTACATAACTCGTGATTTTACCTGATTACCTGATAAATAAACCGTTTTTCAAAACTGCAAACATGTACCCAAACCCGTACAAACTTAAAACCTTAATGCTCATATATATATATATATATAACACAATTTTTAATTTACAAATTTATATTATTTAAATTTTAAATTTTAAATTTATTTTTAGTTGTTTTAATGTTTAAATTTTATGACGTTTTTAATTAATACGGTACTGTACAAATGTATAAATGGATATTAATTATGACGAAAGTAGAACGATCACTAATCAAGTGCATAGTGTAAGATTTTTTAATATGACATTTTGTTTACTGTTTTCTGTACATGTGATCAAAAGTTATATTCTATACTTATATGTGATAAATACACGTTGAAGTTTATATATATTTAATGAAATGCATTTTGTAGCCCTTAATAATCCGGTCTACATCAAATGAGGTCACCACAACTGAACGTGCACCTGGTATTCGCTGGTCTGAAGATACAGTCGATAATGAGTTTCTAGGTCGTAAAAAGTCCAGTTGTTGTTGTGTTTATGAGAAACAACGGCGATGGGATGAATCATCCTCATCATCAAGTTCATCCGAAGGTGAAGACGAAGATAATGGACATTCTCACAAAAATACTCATTGTACAGCTAATTGTCGAGGTCATACAAAACGATGTTATAAGAACAAACTAAGAAATAAAAGTTCAGATCCTCTCCAGCAACCATCTACTTCTGACAACCACAATTAATTTATTTTAACGATTTTGTTTTATAAGACAAGGACCATCTACTTTACAAATGAATATTTTATGAAACAGAAGCGACTGAAGTTTTCTGGATTTACTTTGCGTTAGTCCAGTTTGCAATCGTTTATATATCTATGAACAGCTTATTTTGATTTAATTTTTACTTTTCGACATGTATTTTGGTTAATAAAGTTTTAATTTTTACAGGTTTGTATATGTTACTGTTTTCTGTGATAATTGGTGTTTGTTTGGGCGTTTAAGTAAACTATTGTGAAACAAAAGTAATATTAAAACCAGGATTAGAATATATAAGTGTTTAGTACGTTTTATTCTACTTTATTTTTGCGAAACGTGGACTTACTTATATGGTTTCGCTCGCTGTCTTCTATTGGACGCAACCATTTAGTAACTGATAAGATATTGGCTATGTATCTAACACATTCATTCATTTGGTTAGTGACCACGTCACCTCTTCATTATTTCCCATATTTATACGACATGTAGAACGATCGATTTCGATGGCTTGATAAGGGTAACACAAACGTAGAAGAATAGCAAAGTTTCTTGACTGGTAGACGGCATTCTTGTGACGTCGCAACTGTTTGCAGAGATTGACGAGGAGTGTAATTAACATTTAGAGCACTTCAAGTATTATTCATTGAGTGCACATTGCAAAAGTTGGTGTTTTTGCAAATTTTGTAATTTGGACTATCCTGGGCAATAATAACCGGTGGGGGATGTTTATCCCCGATGATAATAATGAAGTGTTTGTTGGATATAAAAGATGTTGAGTGTAGAAAATAGATTGTTTATTTTTGGCGATATTTTTTATCAGAATTATTACCTTTATTCCATTGGTTAAATATCGTACACGAGATACCTTTTAAATACCATGGATGTATGTTTGCACCCATTTATCGATGCGAAAGCTCAATTATACAGCTGTGCACTCGGTCCCTGGGGTATTAGTCTAGATGCATGGCGGCACCTAGGCCGTGATATACCATGTGGAGAAGGAACAGTTAGGACTTGATATAATTTGGATTACCCTGGGCGACAATAACCGACGATGATTATGATTGGAATGCAAATTGAACTTGTGGGTAATAAATAAAGATTCGTGGCTATAAGACCGCTTCCTTGCAACGTCAGTGATTGTAGGAACTGACAGATCTACAAGCCTAGCCGGTTACATATGGTAAATGGATACCACCGAGATACCTATTAAGCATCTTGGGTGTGTGCTAGCACCCATTCTCTGAGCGGTAGTTTAGAGAAAGCCCAGTTATATCGGTGTGCACTCAGTCCCTGCTGTTGTTAGTCTAGATACATGTGAACACCTAGTGCGGAATGCACCACGTGGAAGAGGAACAGTCAGGAATATTATTATCATTGAAAATTGAGACTTTGTAGGCATTACTCAAATCCTCAGGATCATTAACACCACTATGTTTCATTTTAGTTTAAGTGTAGGAAGCACCATATGGATGTGGATAATTACTATAACTGTTAATTGAAATTATCAGATTGATTAACATTTTACGGAAACATATTAGGTTTCCTAAGCTATTGATTGATTGAGTATTCGATTTCAGTCACGTGTTTGCAGATTAGTAGTTTGACATTTCAATAAGTCTACATTATAAGTTCTAATAGCTCACTGTACACATTGAGCATTTAGATGCATACATAACGCGTAATTAATGCCATTAACAACAAAAGTTAGTGGCAAAGCCACATCTTCATTAATTCCAAATTCGCATAGCATTTCGAATAATCCCTTTCCAAATTCTACGTTTACCGCCCGAAAGACCAGCAAGAACGGTTTTGGAATGGACAATTGTAAATGGTAAAAAAAGGTTGGCAGACCAAAGAAAACTTGGCTAAGAACTATTTGGGAAGATCTAATTAAAATGAATGTTTCATGGGCCCAAGCAAAACGTTTGGCAAAATGTTCAAATACATGGAAACTTTTTGTTGTCTCATGTTCTCTTTGAATTACGAGACTTTGATGTTAATTTTTGCTGTAATTGTTATCTTATTGCCCCATGCTTATTTTTTAAAGCAAAAGGGTTTTGTAATAATAATAGTTGCTCACGATTTTCGGAGACGTATAGGGGCATGTCAGTTCATCGACTTAGTCATTGTTTCCAATAAAAAGTACTGGCCAAGATTGCGCGAAGATCGTCCCGAACAGCGTCCATCCAAATACGTTTCTGATCAACTTTCCTTTTCTTCCAATCGGCATTTGGATAAGCCAGAGTTACAATACGTGAGATTGCATCACGATTTCTACAAAGAACGTGTCCGAACCAGCGCTATTAACAAAATAGTCAATACGAAGTAAGAGTACAAATAGCGATTGGACAAATGAAATTATCATCCATGTATTCATTGCTAGAACTAGAATGCAAAACAATGGGCGATATACATTTTTATACTTTTGACCTAAGAACAAATATGGTGAATGCATATCCTAAAATAAATGCAACGTAACTGGATGCTAATTCATCATTATCATTTCAGTAAGGCTTATACAATATCAACTTATATTGATAATGATTTCTGTAACTGTTTCTTCACTAGGCTCATCCAAGCTACTAGAGTTACATATTCATTCATTTTGGTTGGTGATGTGGTCACCTTTTTATCATTCTTTATATCTATGCGGCATTTAAAACTATCACCTCCGTTGGCTTGATAAATGTAATCAACGTATAAGTACAACAAAGTTTCTTGGCTAATAACCGGCATCCTTGTGACCTCGCCACTGTTCGCATAGATCAACGAGACCGCCTAAATTTTGTCGGGGTTATTTCCCTTAGCCAAACGGCTGCATATGGTATACGTATACCTTAAAATACCTTTTAAGTATTCTGAGTATGTGCTTGTACTCCAGTTGTACCACTGTGCACTTGGACCTAGCTGTTATTAGTCTGGATGTTCGTTGGCGCCGAGTCCAGGATGCACCAGTTCAGTGAGTGGATGCTAGCATACACCCAAGATAGTTAAAAGGTATCTATTTACCATATGTATGTGAATCCGTCAATGCTAAACAGGATCATCTGGTCGATTCCTGTGAACATTGGTATCGTCGCTTGAAAGCGGTCTTCTAGCCAAGAAACTTTACCCCTCCCTCTCAAAAAAAGAGATTTAATTCGCATCCGACAACCTTTTCGTATAGGAATTCGAGAAGCTATTCAAGTTTAGAATTAATAAAGAGGTGGCTCTGCTACCAACCTATGTCATGTTATGTTCATTAGCATATAGCTGAGCTTCCGCTTCGGTAGGTGCAGATATATCCATGATATTTATGGTACACATGTATGTAGCTCTCAGAATAAGAGATAACCGACAAAAAACTAAGTAGTTTCGTCAACATTTAAGATTGGTTGCACGCCATGAAGATGGCGTCTACCAGCTAAGAAACTTCATTATTCTTCTGCGTTTTTTTGCGCCTATCAAGTCATCAAAGTTGATCGTATCCTGGGTGTACTATTACAAAACCCTTTTTTGACACTAAAAATAAGCACGAGGCAACAAAACGTTTCCATATATTTGATGATTTTGCCAGAATCTTTGCTTGTTTGATTCCATAAGACATTCAACTCAGGTTTTCCGGAATTGTTCTTAGCTAAGTTTTCTGTGGTCTATCAACCTTTCTTTTACCAGTCGATGGACTGACATATCTGTGCTCGCCTCCGAAAATCGTGAACAATGGAGGGGAATTATTCGTGATGCTTAGAAAACTTGGAACTAATAAAGAGGTGGCTTTGCCACCAATTTTTGTTGTTGTTTTACCAGCTTCAATTGCCCATTCTAAAACCACTTTTGTTGGTCTTTCGGGCGGTAAACTTAGAATTGGACCAAGTAATTTTCTTCGTCTAAGTGTAATGTCATGTAGTAAACTCCTTGTTTGAAATGTGATCACACCAGATAATCTTTAAAATATTTCTGAGACACCGGTGATGAAAAAGATCCACCATCGTATCAATCTTGTCTTTTCACTTCCTTATATTACCGTGGGAATGGTAATATTCTTAACTGTTTCTCTGCATCCCGGACTAGTTACCTATAGGCATCTAGACACATAACAGCAGGAACAGAATGCACAGCGGGATAACTGGTCTTCCTCTACGACTGGGTACAAGCATACACTCAAAGTATACGTATACCATATGTAGCCGTTGGGCTAAGGGAGATAACCCTAACAAAAAAGCAGGCAGCCTCGTGAATCCTTGCGAACAGCGGCGCCGTCTATCAGCCAAGAAATTCTGTTAACCTCTTACATTTGTTACGTCATCGAAGATAACTGTCACCAACCACAGGGCCAAATGAAACAACCCTAATAACATGACGCCAATAATCCCGAACAATCGCAAAACAATGTGTATAATATGCATAATGTAATAAAAATAAATCACAAATAAAAAATATGTACAAGCGCATCAACCGTTTGCAAACAAAATCATTTTGTCCAACTTTTTGATTGCCTGACACAATTCAATTGGTGTCAGTGGCGACTTGATGTCAATCTTCAACTTGGTACGATGGAATAAGGCCAAATCGATAACATTCAATACGTCGCCAGTAAGCAGATAGGCCAACAAATTCAATTGATCGCGATTCAATCCCGTATCGTCGCAATTGTCCGATTCGAAATACCAGCGAACAAACAATTTGCAATGGTGACTACTTTTAACCAAATTCAAAAAACCCGCCGATTGTCTCATTTGGGTAAAGTGCAAGAAATCATTAACCGAACAATCGGTTGCATATTTCATGTCGATTCGCTTGAGACGCAGCAGACGGCCTTGATGCAGCTCGTTGAAAAAAGAATTTGATTGGTCGGAAGAGTAGTCTTGCAAGTTTGTGGGAGAAATTTTCAGCTGTTTGCATAAAGCAGTAAATTTGTCCTGATCTGGTTGATGTTCCGTCATCATACCTGCACTCTCCATTTCGTCACCATTGAAGGAAGTTGTTAGATTTGTGTTTGGAATGTGTGAAACTACCGCAAAATATTGTGCAATTCTGTCAATATGTACAGGACGCTGACGACAAACTTCGAGTATTGAACAAAGATGTGGAGATTTTCCATTTAATTCTAAAGTAATACAATGAGATACTTTGCGAATATAAGAATATAGAAGATTGACAGGTTCCGTTGAAACAGCATAAGGCTCACCAGAACAAAATAAAACTTTTTGAATAATTTCCTTTAAAACGTGCGCAAAATCACTCATCTGAAACAATAAAATAATAGTAAACGAGCAAGAAAATATAGTCTTTTTTAATCTATAGAACAATTCAGTATTATAACACTAAAAAGAAATTGTTAAAAATAATGCGCATAAATCTTATCTAGACTAGATACCTGATATTATTTAATTTGATGTAATAATAAACACGAAATAAGCACATAATAAATCCAAAAATTTTCCAAGTGGTTTTGCAGGTTTGTTCAGAAGCTGAGGTTAGAATCCTTTTAATAATCGGTTTACGTTATCAACTTCTCGGAGGGGAAATAGATAATGAGGTAATAATCACATGACGCGCGGCTGCATCAGCGTACCGCACGTACGAACAACATTATTAAAATTTGTTTTTAACAATTTTAATTTTAATTAATAAAAATTAAAAATAAAAAAAAATTAACGTGATTAATTAAAAGTATTAACGTTACATATTAATAATTTAAAATTTATAAAAAATAACTTAATATAAATTAAACACTTACATATATTTATTACTTTTTAAAATTATTTAAAAAAATTTTTGGTTAAAAACATATTTACGAAAATAAATTAAAAGTAATTAAGATGGTTAAAATATAAAACAGCAATTTTCAGTATTGGGTAATAGTACTGGGTTATCAAATAGTCTTAAATTTTTAGAGGAAAATATGAAATGTATAATCACAAATTTTTTTGTGAAATTAACACAAAATTAAGATAGATAATAAAAATTAAGAATTGTGGAAAAGGAGCAAAAATTATAAATATACAAAAGCAAAAATGAAACAAGTTATGTATTACAATGCAAAAACACTGTAATTATCCTCAAAAAAAGAAAAAGAGAGAAAAAAATGAATAACACTTTAATGAACGTGTAGCGTGACGCTCGCCTCACCGCGTTTGTACTTATGAAATATTATTTATTTATATTTAATAAACATTTAAGAATTAATAATTATATTTTTTAAATTACAGTAATTATAATTAAATTAATATAAAAAATAAAATCATCTTTTATTAAAAAGTAAAGTATTTAAATTTTATACAATAAAATATTTAATTTTGTAAATTTACAATATTTACAATAACAAACATTCTATACATTTAATGATAATGGAATACAATAATACTTGTTAATAAGTAATATTTAACTTTTTGTTATTTGTCCACACAACTTATAATAATAAAGAAAAGCATGCTACGACCGGATTTTGTTTAATCGGGTTAAAACAGAATTAATCCAATATAATGTTTCAAATTACAGTATTTAAATGATCACGCTAAAACTACTCACGATTAAAAAATATTTTTTTAAATTAATAATTATAATAATTAATAATGTTCAATTGCACAGTCTGTAATTGCTTCTTTAAAATGATTCTTATTTGTTTATCAGATAAATAATAATAAATAAAATATTTAAAAATTCCAGAAAAAATACTTTGTTTATTAATATTCTCTTATTAAGCTTGTTTTTAAATATGTTTTTTTTACTGTTTCCTTTAAGTTATTAAGTTATTAATTTTTTACCTTTTTACAAAATTCCAAAAATTGTTTAAAATTATCTTTGACCTACATTTCAGATTATGCTTTTATACCAAACGTTTAGCATACATCTTTATTTAATAGTTTTTGTACTTCTAGCTTCATTCTTAGATAATTTTTAGAAATTTTAAATCGCATTTTCATAAAATGTTTATCTTTTTATTTTTTAAAAACGTTTAATACAATTCCATAATTTTTATTCTTATCAAAACTGATATCTGTTTCCGTTTTTTCTGTGTAATACTTTTTTTAATACATTTACTTTTTGCTTTATTTATTTAAAAATCAAATAATTGCTTTTATATTTTTAGTTAATTCAATTTTTTTTTTGCAACTTTGACTCCCAGAAGCTATTTAACGGAAATTACTAATTAGCAATGGGGCGATTTGGCATTCGGAGTCGCTTGTGTAAAGGTTACACAGATTTTGTACTAATTAGTCTTTTTCCCTATATCTACGTCTAGGTAAAGAATGGGTGCTCCTCACTCATGTTTTAATCTTATCTTTACCTATGATACCTCTCTCATAAATAAAATCTCCCATCTACTTCCTCTAGGAAAAAGCGATTACTTCCTTCTCTCTTTTGAAATTTATTCCTCCCACGCTGCAAATAATTTGACCCATAACACTACTCCTATTCCTGACTGTAAAAAAGCCAAATTTTCTAAACTTTGCCTCAAGTTTCAGGATTTCAGGATTTTTCACGAGTTGAGTAGGCCAAAACGCCTTTTAGTACTCGGTTCTCAAATTGTCTCAAATTTTCAGGGGGAAAAATGAAATAGATGGTGAGGTAAATGGGGATTAGTCACAGAAAAAAATATTTGAAATCAAGATAAAATCAAAGTAGAAGTGGAAGTTAACAATTATAGAAAACGAGCAAAATTATAAATATACAAAAATAATAATAAAACAAGTTACGTATTGCAATGCAAAAATACTGCAGTAATCTTCAAAAAAGAAAAAAGAGAAAAGGATGAATAACGCTCCAAAGGACGTGTAGCGTGACGCGCTCTTTAAATCGCGAGTTAGTTAACTAAGATCTAATATATGATAACAATATCGAACAAACCTGCTAGTTATAGGAATTATTTTAAATTAGTATTCCAGTTATCTTCTTTTTACTACTCTAATCAATCTGACCCCACAACTAACATAAGGTTCTTTGTCTCTAACATTAATATAATTCTTAAACTGTTATCAAGTCTTAAGTTTTTCTTGTACGGACCTGACGGGGTCTATCCTATGATTTTTAAAGACTGTGCTGAAATTCTAGCTCATCATTTAGCTTAAATATTTATCTTTTTCTGCACTTCTGGCCTCATCCTCAATATCTAGAAAATGGCATTTATTAAACTTATATACAAATCAGGAAGCAAATTCAAAACCAAAAATTTCAGATTGATTAGCATATTATCTACCCCTACTGAATTAATGGAGAGATTAGTTAGGTCTTATATTCCTGACTACACCACTAATTCCATAATCACTAATTCCACACAACACAGATATATACCTTGCAGGTCTTGTCTTACTAACTTGATAGCTTACATTAATAGTATTTCTTCCATTCTCGAATCTAGTCCAATAGTTAATGCGATTTACTTTAACTATACAAAATGTTTTAACAAAGTACCGTATGATATGCTTTTAATTAAGCTAGAATCCCTTAACATCTTTGGTCCTATCTTATCTTAGATTACTGATTTTTTCTCAAATCCCTCTTTTAAAGTTAGATTTGGGACTGATTTCTTTTTTCTATGCCACATTACTTCTGGAGTTATTTAAGGCTCAGTGTTAGGTCCTCTGTTGTTTATTTTTTTTATTAACAATTTATTTTTTGTAGTCCAATATCATGCTTTACGCTTTATGAGTTATAGTTAATTCTTCACTTAATTTTACGGGTACCACACTAATGTTCGCGAGGTGAGGCGCGCGTCACGCTACACGTCCATTGGAGCGTTATTCATCCTTTTCTCTTTTCTTCTTTTTGAAGATTATTGCAGTGTTTTTGCATTGTAATAGGCACCTGTTATATATATTTTTTTATATTTGTAATTTTTGCCCGTTTTCTATAATTGTTAACTTCCATTATCTACCTTGATTTTATCTTGATTTCAAATATTTTTTCTGTGACTAATCCCCCTTTACCTCACTATCCATTTCATATTTCCCCCCGAATCTTACTGATATCATCGATAATTCGAACCGAGGATCAAAAGGAGTTTTGCTCCTACTCAACTCGTGTATAAACCTGTAAACCTGTAAACCACACTAATGTTATCTACACATGTTATCGTTTAATTAAATTTTTTAGAAATAATTTAAGCAATATGTCTTTTAGGTGTATTCGTTTAATTTATATGTTTTATATAAAACCCCACTTTGAATATTGTACTCAGGTGACTGTCCTTTTTATTACATTTGACATAACAAAAATTACAAAAAGTGCAAAGGGTTGTTTTTAAATTGCTCAGATATTTTATGAACATACTTTACTAGTATAGACTGCATTTTCTTAAGTTGTTTCCACTAATTAATAGGCGGCTCTAGAGTGACCTTATTTTAGTGCATCAATTTATCTTTTCAGGAATACTCATTTTCTTTTTTACCCTATCTCATAACTCTCTAAGAGAGCATAATGTTAAACTGGGAAAATCCAGAGTTATTACCAAGTTAAGGCTACACCATTTCTCTAATAGAGTCATTGTTACTGCTAAATGAAATATTTAAATTATTATTAATTTTTATTTCAATTACATTTTTTATATTATTGTACATTTAAACACTTTGACTTTGTTTAAACCTTGTTCTGAGGCGCCCTTTTGTATTTGAATGTATCACGTTTGTTGTTAACGTGACTGTAGTTCTGTGAGTATGTTGTGTCTTGTTTCTTCCTGTTGGTAAACAGTATTGGTATGTAATTTTGAATTATTTTGTAATAATAAATTGCGGAACAATAATTTAGATCACACAAGAGCTTTTTTGATTGAAATTAGCTGGGGTGTTGATAATTATCCGTATCAAGTTAAATCAAAGGAAATCAGGGCCGAGATCTCAGTGAGATCTTACAGTCATAAATCCTTAAAATAGACTTTTTACAAAAAATGTTAATGCTCAATCAACTCAATCCCTTAAGCGTTCCAGTGATCAATTCGTTCTTACTAACTTCTATTAGTTAACTTTTTTGCAGTTTATTTACTGCAATAGCATAATTTACTATTACTTTATTTTATATTTATTCTTCAACCTCAAATTTTATATTACTTTTTTATTTTATATTTTATTTGATAATAATATTTAAACCGATGTTCAAAAGGGATTAGTTTAATTTTTAACTTGTGAACCAACCTGTAACCTTTAAGCTGTTGTGTTTGAACTAGTAATAAATAATTTTTATTGTAGTTTACATTAAGTGCATTTTTCGTCTAATTTTGTGTATTTTTATTTTTATTTACTTTTATCTAATTATTTTAGTTGTAAAATATAAAGATCATAATTTTACATTTAAAGTACACTATTAAAAACATTGCTAAAAAACAAGAACAGGACACAATTTTATTAAATTTGAATAAAATTTTAATTTTTCATATACACAATTTTTAAATTCAAAAAATGTACAATCTAATGAAACAATCTTGTTGTTTTATGTTTTTTAAAGCAAAATGATTTGAAATAAATAATAAATATTTAAAAAAATTAGGTTCTTTTTATAATACCAAATGAAAATATGAAAAGTCGTAAACCGTAAAATGAATTCATTGTGTATATTCCGTTTAGTATACATATATATATATATATATATATATATATATATATATATATATATATATATACAAAAAAGATGGTATAATTGACACTTAAGTTAGTACAAATTACTAGCATACACACAAAAAAAAATTACAATTAAATTAAGTACAATGTAGTAACTAACTATTTTTGTGCACACAAAATAGGTTTTAATTTGTAAATATAAGCAGATTCAAGGATTTTTAACATATTGAAAGCTTAAAAAGTAATTTTTTTTGTTTATTACTTTAAATATTTTAGAAAAGCATTTATTAGGGGGTAAATATTTTAGCGAAACCAAACGTGGGTCCGCATTTTAGTGCCAGTAGTGGGATTCAAACCTATGTCCACCGAGGTCCAAATCGAGCGCTGTACCGCTAGACCACCCCGACTCATTAAGACAATTTTTAAAATTCGTAATGTAGAAAAAGTGTACAAGTGTTCACTTCTGTTTGATTTTTTATTTATCTAGTTAAAAATGTGTTCCTTAACCCGATTAGCTAAGCGACGCATTGTCCGACCCATATATTTGTTACCGCAACTGCAAGTAAACTGATAAATGCAATAAAAGGCGAAAAAGGTTGTTTCAGCTGTTTTAATATTAGACGATGGGAGATTTTTGGCAGTGTACATAATTCTCAGCTGAATCGATAAAAAGGTGCTATTAATTGTTGCTCTTAGCTGGATTTCAAGAAGATTTATAATGTCATCTCCTTTACATGGCAATACATTCACGTATATTGTTTAATTTACACTCACTGACTAATAAAATACAATTATCTATTGTTCAGTGTGTGCATGTTTGTCGTTTATTTTATTATTATGTCGTGCTTTTTTCACAATCAATGGCAAAGTGTGCATTTAAGTGTTGCATATCGTCGTGTTAAACTCAGCGCATTTGTAATCAACAAAATCAATACGCATTAAACATACACACACACACACATACACACACACACAAACACGGTTTAAAAATAAATACTATTTTACTAAGTATAAATAGATTGAATAAAATTACATTGGAAAGGTTTTTAATACTTTTAAACAATGAAAACTATGAAACTTGGCGCCATTTTGTTAATCGTCACATGGATGCTCATTTGTTCGAATCTTGAATTGGAATATTCAGTAAGTGTTGATAATAATACAACTACTAAAATTAGCGATAATAGTAATAATAATAATAATAATAATAATAGTAATTACTATTATTTATTAAAAATCCTTTTTCTTTTAAAAATCATGGGGCAACGCTAAATTGTTTTATAGAATTGTACATTAAAATTTTCTATTTTGAACATTGCGTATGTCCAAAAATTGAAAATTTTATTCAGAATTGGCCTAACCCTGTCATCGGAAATATGCTACCTCATTGAAATCACGCCATTTTTACTTTTTTTGCCTCCACTAAATTAAATAACAAACAAATTAATAAAATTTGCCAAAAATTAACTCAATTAATTAGTCAAAATCACAATTATAAAGTAATGTCGATTCAATTGTAATTAACGTCAACTATTGAAGCAAATTAGGCAAAAATTGTTTTTAAAATAAATAATAATTATATAGCATGTTTTATTTTATAAAAAAATATTAAAAATTAAAAATATTTTATAAAAAAATGTTAATAATTCTAAATTATGTTAGTTTAATTTTGTTTAACGCCAACATTATTTCAACTTTTGTAATTGATAATGCAATGGAAAGGCACCATTCCACTTAAGTAGGACATACAACTGAATCCGTTGATTATGCATGTACGGTAAAATTTCAACAGACTTTTAATTTTTAATATGCACTATCCTAAAAACTAAAAAATGCAACCCATTATTGATATTATTGTCTAATGTGTATATACGTACATATTTTCCCCACTAATTGTGCCCGTTATAAAGGTATTTTTCGAATGTACAGTAGTACAAATTGAATACAATGAACTGCCCATATCTTCCTACTGGGACAAATTAACTTGCAAACACTTCCTAGTTCACAATTTGTTTAAAAAAACGTTTAGCATTTGCGAAGAAGGTCTTTGGACTATGCGGGCTATTTTCAATTTAAAAGTCAACGAAGATATTACGCATTACGATGTACAAAATGTTCACTTTTCATATTATGTAAGTTGATCTATTCAATATATAGTGACCCTGACATTTACAACAGTACGATGAAAAAGACTTACGTAAAATTGCCCTGAAACCGCAACTGACCAACGACGCATCACGTTGTCCGTGGGAAAAGAAAGTTAGTTTTTCGATAATGTATTGTTTGATACAACATTGTTATTATTATTATTATTATTATTATTATTATTATTATTATTATTATTATTATTATTATTATTATTATTTCAAATGTTTTGAAAACGCGTCTTTAAGTAATAGACATTTTAGTGAAGCCGCTGATGGGATTCGAATTCACAGCTATCCAGGTCCAAATCAAGTGCTGTACCGCAGACCAATATTACCAGTATTATTAATAATATTATTGTTATAAATTTACTATTATTTTTACCATTAGTAGTATTACTACTACTATTATTATTAATATTAATATTATAAGTAACATCAATATTAATATTAATATTAACATTAAAATTATATATATATATGTATATCATTATTATATTATTATTAATATTCTTATTAATATTATCACCAATGTTATTAATATGATTATTACTATTATTAGTACTAATATTATTAATATGAATATTATTGTTATTGTTGTTACTATGATTAATAGTATTATTACTATTATTATAAAAATTAATATTATTACTATCAATAATATTATTCATATTATTATAAATATAATAATAATAATTATTACCATTATCATTATTTCTATTATTTCTATTAATATAAATATTATTATAATTACTATTATTGTTATTATTAGGATTGTGATTATTATTATTAATGTTATTATTATTATTATTAGAGCTATAATAATTATTATTAATATCAATATGACTATTTACAATAAGCTTATCAATATAATAATAATAATAATCTTTATTAATGCTATTAATATAATTATTAACATTGTTATTGTTATTATTTTAAGTACTATTGTCATTCATATGAACATTATTATTTTTAATATTATTATTATTGTTATTATTATTAATATTATTATTAATATTGTTATTGTTATTGTTAAGATTATTCTTATTATTAATATTACTATTAATATTATTGCTAATATTACCAATAATTTTCATTATTATTATTGTTATTAATAGTAGTATTATTATTATTAATATGAATGTTGTTATTACATTTTGGTTATTTTTGTTAATATGATTATTATCATGATTATTCTTATTAATATTATTTTTTTATCACTACTATTATCACTACTATTATTATTATTATTATTATTATTATTATTATTACTATTAACAACATTACTATGATTATTATTAATATTATTATCAACAATATTACTGTTTTTATAATTATTATTATCAATAATAATAATAATATTTTTATTATTTTTAGTATGAATATTATTATTATTATTATTAATATTATTAGTAATGGTATTATTATTATTATTAATTTTATTTTTGTTAATAATATTAATGTTTTTGTTATCAACTTTGTTACATTTGAATTCCACTAGGATCGTGTGATATGCTGGGCGGCCCTGAAATCGTCGATTCCCTTCGTGGTCGAACAATGGCACAATTGTACAATCGTGTGGCAAAAACAAGACGAACGACCGCTGTCGCAAGTCGAGATAGCTACTGACGTATTTCAGTTTAAAAGCAAAAAGTTGCACAGCATTCTATCGTCCAAATATCCCAATATGCAATATGAAATCATGGAATCGCACAGCACAATCGAGGTAACATAATAAATTATGTTTGGTTGAGAAAAGCAGAGGACTGCAGATAATTTACTTGCTTATTGCTACTAGTAACAAACGGACACTGAGCAGTCGGTTTTCTAGAACTCCACCGTAGGCAGTCCGGCTGAAAAAAGAGGAAAGTTCAAGTGCAACCTGATTCTTGAAAACATACTGCTAAGAAACTAAGACGCAAAAACCATTGAAAAAAAGTGGTATAATTCCAGTGACGAGGTTTGGTACAGCATTCGATTTAAACCTGGGTAGGCATGGAGGTTCGAATCCCACCACCGGCACTAATATGTGAACCCACATTCAGATTTGCTAAAATGTTTACTGCTGAAAGGCATGTAATAAACATAAAATATTTTTTAAATATAATCTCAATTTTCGATTTCTACAGTTTTTAAAACCAAATCGTACAGAACCATCTCTTGTGTTACTTTATGCTTGTTTTAAAATAAATTAAATAATAATAATAATAATAATAATAATAATAATAATAACAACAACAACAATAATAATAGTAGTAATAATAATAATAATAGTAATAATAACAACAACAATAATAATAATAATAATAATAATAATAATAATAATAATAATAATAATAATAATAACAACAACAACAATAATAATAGTAGTAATAATAATAATAATAGTAATAATAACAATAACAATAATAATAATAACAATGATAGTAGTAGTAATAATAATAATAAAATAATAACAACAACAATAATAATAATAATAATAATAATAGTAA